>OMLP01011570.1:12404-36902 GCA_900302685.1 Spondyliosoma cantharus | reverse complement strand
GCGTAGTTGTTGTTTTTGGGCCAAACTCCCCTGGGGGTGACATGGTTGCAGAAGGTTTGGATTTATCTTTGTCTTCAGCCATTGACAGTGCTTTATGTAAAAGGACAGAGAGAGAGAGAAAAAAACAATCACTTTCAACATTCATGCAAAAAATAACACCCTAGTTCAAGGTCGGGTGATAATTGTGGAGGTTACTTTACGCAAGGAACCACTTTCACATTACACAAAATCATTGTTAATATATATAATATAATATACTGGTTAATGCAGCTTGAAAGGAGCACTCTGTAGTTTTGTTGAAGAAATGTTAATGAGAAGAGAAAGATGTTCATTATGCTCATGACCTTAAAGGGCAACAGAATTTATACTGTTTTACTTTGTTTACATGTGGCGAACCCTGCCACCTTTCTAGCTTCAAGCAGTGCTCTGGGACCTTGCTTTCCTCTGAGAACAGCTTGTTTATTCAGGGAATTATATTTTTTGTATTATTACCTCATTAATATTGTATGTATTAATTGAATTTCTTCACCTGAACTACACAGTGCCCCTTTAACATCTGTTGAAGCTGCTGATATTTGAATTGTGAGCAGCTAATACCTTCAGAACAAACATTTAAATTAGCAAACTGACTCAGTTTTACAACTTGACTGCTTTTCATACTGACGTCAGCTGATATTACCATCCTGTATTTAAGTAGCAACACAGGTCTACAACCCATTTATGACATCTTTTGAGTTCACAGCTTATCTGCATGTTCAGGCAGGCCTTATCAAGATGCCCCATTATTAGGACTCAGAAAGGGTGTGTAGATGTTCACTTTAAAAACATGTAAGTTACTGCTTTCACTGTGCTGTTTGTGTTCATTTCAGCCAGACAGGTGTGAGTGAAAGAGTAAACAGAAACTATGACCTCCAGTCAGGTTAGCATTAAGTCAACACCAAAGTGAACATAATTCTCGATACAGTACAATTCTAAACCAGGTGATTTAGCAGCAATTTTAAACTTGCAATAAACAAGGGGGACTTTCATGAGTGGCGCAAAGTCACTGGTTGTTGAGTTAGGCCTTCACCATAAGTTGCAGATTCATCCTGTCATCTAAAAAAAACACGGCCCTCATCAGCCAGCAGACATGTGACTCAGACCTGTAGCACTATCGACAGACTGCGGAAATTTCTGTTCCCTAAACAATGCAGGAAGTCACCCAGAGGCCTCATAAAGATATGTCATGTGTCAACTAATAATACCGAATATTCACCAAATAAAAAAACATTCAAAGGCTTCATATCTGACCGCGTTTTACACTAGTTTACAATATAATGTATTTGACATAACCCACTGAATACTAAATACAGAAAGAAGAGTGTTTAAGTGCAAAATGATGTCCTTCACCAAAGTGCTGACAAAAACATCTTTTCAAATTTCACTTTGACATAGTCGTTGAAATATATAAAAGTCTTACCTGAGAGGGCACAGACGGCGACGAACACGAAAACAGCGGTCCTCTTCATGGTGACAGGTTGGTTAGTGCTTCGCTTCTCCTCAGACAGCTCAAGTGTGCAATCAGCGGGGTGAGCCTCCGCTCATAACTGAGCGCGCGTGAAGGTGCCGCAGACACACAGCAGGCCCGGAAGAGCTGGCTTTAAAAAATAAAGGCATTCCTCATTGGCATAGAGAATTGCAAACACTTCTTCAAACTTCAATGTAATATCAACAACTTACATTTAATTGTTTTCAATCCATGTGATATTCAGGATTTTATCTCACAGAGACAAACTAAATGGCGTACTTTGAGAGACTGTTATTCTGTTTTCAGGTAGGTTATCCCCAACGTGGATTCAGGCAGCGGTTCCCAAACTTTCAACCTAACTAACTGAAAACTACTAAAACCCCCTTAATTTGTATCTTAAAAAGACCTTTGTTACTTTGTTCAAATTGTAAATTAATTCAGACTGTACACTGTAAATTCTAATTGCTACATGTAGGCATGTAGAGATTTTGAAGTTTTTTTTCTTCAATGGATTGATTTTTAAAGGCTTGTTTTCCAGATATCTCCTCAGTTGTGATGGATTTTTTTAAATTTTTGTTTGCTTAATTAGTGATGTTACACGGGAGGAGGATAGGAATAGGCCAGACATAAGGAAGGTTTTTGTTTTGATCAGACAAAGAAAGAACAGGCACACATGTAACTCAGGTCAAGCAAAGTTAAGTCGAGATTTAATGTGAAAAAATAAGCTATTGGTTGGCCAAATTATCTAGTGTTTCACTGAATTTGTATCATAATTCTTGATATTCAGTGAAATAAATGTAATCAAATAAAAAAGCAAAGTTGTAAACAGTGAAACTCAAGTGAAAACTCAAAAACTCAAATTAAATCATGAAAGGAACACAGACATGAAATTTGAGTCATCGTGTCTCAAGTCAAATCTCAAGTCATTATTCTCAGTTTAGTCAAGTTGCAAGGCATCAAAACATCGACTAGAGTTTACTCAAGTCCGAGTCACAATGACTCAAGTCCACATCTCAGGATTAGGTTAACCATAGGTGATAAATGAGTACAACCACATTATGAGGCTATCATACTCTGCAGTAAAGTGTTTGAAAGAGGCACTGGCACTCTGCTGTGATATTATTTTGAAAGGAGTAACCGGAAGCACTTGTGTTGATTCTTACGATGCAATGCTTATTTTATTGGCCAACTGTTACCAATATCCAGGAAACGAAAGCAAATGTGACAGCAGGGTGGGACACCGCCGCCTGAACTGGTGTGAAAGGTCACATGATATTTTCCACCACAATGAAACAAAACCTGTGTTGTATTGGACTGACTGCACACTACCAAGTATTTGTATCAGGACTAGTAATGGTGTAGTGGTAGTAGTAATATGTTTTGTACTTCCAATACTTTTAGTCATTGAGGTTTTGGTAGTATAACAGTAGCAGTTATATGTGTTGTAGTATTAGAGGTACTAAGCATGAGAGTAGTGCAACTTGGAGTACTTGTAGTTGTAATGGTAATAGTCGTAGTTATCATAGTAGTGTTGTCTGGTAATAGTAGTGTAGTGTTTTTTTATGTAGCATATATAATGGTAGTGGTTATTGTAGCAGTAGTGGTAAAGAGTAATAATGGTGTAATGTAATTTTTTTCTCGTTGTATAATAGTAGTTATAGGTGCAGTAGAAGTAGTAATGAGATAAGAGTAGTGCAAGTTATAGTTTCAGTAAGTAATAGTAGTAGTAAGTATAGTAGTAATATAGTAGGGTAATAATAGTAGCATTAGTATATTTAGTAGTAGTAGTGTAATGGTAGTAGCACTGTCTTTTGTAGTTTTAACATAATTAGTCAAAGAAGTTGTTGTACATTATTAGAAGTAAGTATAATGGTAGTAGCACTGTCTTTTGCAGTTACGACACAATTATGAGCAGTGAGCGTTATAGTATCCGTAGTTTTAGGAGGAATAGTTGCAGTAATTGCAGTAGCAGTAGTAATCATAGTTGTTATAGTAATAGTAGTAGCAGTATTTTTGATTAACATTATTAATTAAAATAAAAGTGGTCACTGGCAGTAAATGTAATGTAATGATGATGTTGGTATCAGCAGAACACAGGAATTTTCCTGGCTTCATGTGACACAGAAAGAGGAAGTAAGCTGTTTCCCAAACACACGCACGCACACACACGCACACACACACACACACAAACACACACACACACACACACCACAAGCCTTTGGTTACAGTCACACTGTTTAATAATGAGCTTGTCTAACATTGGAGGTCTACAGGAGGAACCTTTATATTGCCATTGTCAGGCCTGTTACCGCATCAACCTTGTGACTGAATGTATTGCAGGTCATTTTGAAATGTAGCTTACCAAAACATGTTCGCTATCAGCTCTGTTCCTGGTTTGCCTCCTTTTGTCTTATCATTTACCTCCATTTAGAGCCAGTTCAAAAAAAGGTGAAGTTCCAGCTACATGTAATCTTGTAAACTAACAAGTATTTGCTGGAGTTAATTCATTAGTCGAACTAAGTCAGTAAACTTGTCTCAGCAACCACAATAATGCCGTATGTACGGTACATCTGATACAAAGAAGGAACACGTCAAGGATTGTCTGTCAGAGTCAGTTTACTAGTCATGAAGAGTGCGACTAGCCTGTGAAAACAGTTGTATAATTTCTTCTGTGGCTCTAAAGAGGTCTTCCTTCAGTCTGAGAAAAATACACCCTGATGATATCTTCAGGGAGTGATATTGAATCTGGCTCAAGATTTCCAAAAACCTTAAGTCTCGAGCCAGATTCTATATAACTCTTATTTACCAGGCAAAGACTAAATAATGAACGGCACCATCCAGTTGGAAGTGTGGGTTAATAAAGTCATCTGTCTTACTCTGCTGCTTTGATTCTGAGCAAAGTGCCTTTAACATCCCTCAATGTGAAATAATAAATAACAGATCACTAGAATATAACTTTAAAAAATATATAGAATTTATTGTTTAAAAGATACGTTGACTCAAAAATGAAACTCCAGTCATCATCAACTTGTTTTCTTGCTGATGGAAAGTCAAGAGAAATTTTGCATTTCACAAAACATTTATGGAGCTTCACAGCAATACAACATTGGGCCAACTTTTCCATTACAGGCCGATTTGTTCACAGAATATAGCGAAAAGGAGGCAGTAACACCATCAAAACTTATATCATTTATAATAATATAAATTGTTATGTTTTGCTTTTTAAATTTTGAGCATAAGTAGTGCTTTTAACATTGCAGTTTATATTTTTAGTTCAGAGAGGCTTACATAAACATGATGATTTATATAATTAATCAAGCTATTTATAATGTATGTAAGTGAATGAACCTCAATTTCATATAATCGTGCTGCTGCTCTGCTCTGCTATCAAGGAAGACACAAGGTTCAACTTGGTCTCCGTCTCAACTCTGACACCTCTGTTTTCAATTTTACCATTGGTTTAATTTCCCGGGAAACTGTTATGATAATGAGGTCACTATCTGCCAATCCCGACGCGGCATAGCTCCCGAGCCCCGCCTTCGATGACGACAAATGAGAGGAAACGGTATAATTCCATATAAGGAAAATACTCCCGCATGCGCAGTGGATTGAGTTTTGTTTGAAGTGAACTGCTGCCTGGGACTGCCCTACAAGCTGCAAAGTCGCCAAGCATTTGATTTTAACAGTATATTTTTCACATTTCATCCATATTCTTTCAGTGCCTCTATGCATCGTAGGGACGATGTTAGGCCACCACTATCCAAATGCCGACAAGTCGCAACAACTGGTCAACTATGTGGAGGATTATCTGGAATGTGTGGAGTCCCTGCCTTTGGATATACAAAGAAATGTTTCTCTGCTTCGAGAAATTGATGCAAAGTACCAAGGTATTGTTTTTCCATGTTTTTATCGTTAACTCTGACTGCGTGTATCAAAGTGGCAAACATTAAGGGCAGTCTGACAGGGTGTGCTCAAATGGTGGAGCAGGCGCGAGCCTTGTGTTCCCATTTTGCAAAAACCGAGCGACCCTTCTTCATATCTTCTTCCATAAACAGTCATGTGAGCAGCTGAAATGTGGAGTGTTACAGTGTCGAGCAAAGTATTAAACTAACAAGTGAGCCATCCGTCAGTTAGCAGAGCCCCGATACGCTGTGTCCTGTTTCGTATGTGCCACCAACCTCAATAAGAAAAATGCTGAAATTTGATATTTCTATCTCTCGCCAAACGTACATGTACACTATGACCCAGTACCATCTCTCTTACGAATGTTTTGTGTCCGGTGACAAATTCGGCATAGAAATAATTCAAAAACTAGCACTGTATAACAATAAAATCTTAACTTTTTCAGTAGGTACACACTGCCGCCCACTATGGTGTTTCCGCGGAGGATTATTGTGCGAATACCAGGAAAACACTGAATAAACTTGGGCATTTATTTGAAGTGAACACTGCTCGGTGTATTAAACGTATGCTGAAGCACAGGACGTAGAATACAGATTTGTAGGAGATCCTAAACTGTGCTCATTGAGGTGTGAACGCGTGCCCAGCGTCCGCGGTTAATACACACTGCCGTTTTTAATGTAATAACAATTCTCATTGTTGCTCTCTGTTGACGCAGAGTGAGCAGCAGCTAACAACCAGCCTCTGCTACCAACAACTTCTCCGACACCTTCGACAGATAACGTGACCTACGCTGACAGTATGAACGACACATGAAATTGAGTTTTTCTTTTTTTTTTTAAAAGCGAGATTACACATCTCCGAGGGCTTGGACGGTGCCTGCACCTCCAGTCAGCGTCAAGTACCCCGTCGCCTGTGAGCTGCAGAGCCGGATGTCTCTTCTTCTAGGCAACCCCCCTGAACATCTGACTGGCGTCACTTCCTGTAGGCAGGGGCTGACTGCAGCTCAGCCCTCCTCCTCTTACATCTTTGGTTTGCGTTCTAAACGGTGGTCCTCTGGAACCTTCTTCCTCACTGTCCACATTTTCAAAATTGTGTAATTATTCCGGTTGCTCTCATTAAACAAAAAATGGCAATTTTCTGCCGTCCACACTCTCTGACCGCTATTCGCCCTGTTTTCGTCACTGTGTGCTCATCACTTGTCTCCCTGGCATACTAGAGTATGATCCACTCTCTTTTTCAGTATACTTAGCGACCTTTACTAGTTCACGTTCATTGTGGGAAGTCATACGACAGTTCATTTAGATGTGTCGAAGTCTTTTTTTTTTTTTCTTCTTAGTCCCCTTCCTTCTCACTAAACATATATTTCTTTGGATTGGCTGATGATGTCCTTCCACAATACCGTTGCCCCTGGTGAATTTTTTTTTCTCTCCACACAAAGCCTTAAACTACTGTGTAGTTTTGTAGAAGAAATTCAAACTAAGAATTTTAATATTTACAATATTAATGAGGTTATCATACAAACTCAAATGTGTGTCCTTAGGTGAATAAAATGCTGTTCTCAAAGGAAAATAAGGTCTCAGAACACTGTTTGTTTATATGTGGCGGACCATGCCACCTTTCTAGCTTCAAAGTACAACAGTATAAATTCTGTTGCCCTTTAAGGTCAGTTTGTTTATTCAGTTTATTCATTCATTCATTTATTTAGTTTGTTTAAGCATTACAATGTCTAAACCAAACAACAAACCGACAGTTTTTATTTCAATCAATTCTTTTGCCAAATTGTCTACTTCCTGGTTTCCATGAATGTCTGGATGTGCTAGGATCAACATGAATTTGATCATTACCATTGAATAGATATTCCTGAATTGTTAAACAAGAGTTCATAAAGCATTCCGATTATCAGGGAAGATATTCAGGATTTTTAGACTGATCGGTATCAGTAGATTTTTTTTTTTTGAGAGATTGCTGATAAAATAAATTAATAAATTGTTTTGCTACTTTCGCCCTAATGCAGAATCCTCTTACACAATGTCCTGTCCACAAAAACATCTGATTGGTTAAACCAAAGACTATAAACACAAAATAATGTGACTCTGCAAAGTAACTAGTAACTACATTTCTCATATAAATGTGGAGAGGAGGTATAAAGTACAAGAAAATTGAGTCAAGTACCTCAAAATTTTACTTAAGTCAGCCCAGGCTCTTAATTACTATATTAACCTAATTTTGTGCCAGACATGTAAATCCATCATCATACTCAAGCGTTTGTATGAAAACAGACAATCTGAAGGTGACACACAGATATTGTATAACACATGGAATAATAGAAAACAAAATGTGTGTGGTAAACACCTTGTATTTTTATAGTAATGTAGAATCCTCCTCTGTTTTTGTGTCCTTCTTTGCAGAGGTGCTGAAGGAGGTGGATGAAGTATTTGAGAAGTACAAAGGTGAGCAAGATGCAGCTCAGAGAAAGCGGCTGCAGATCCAGCTGCAGAGAGCGCTCATCACCAGCCAGGAGCTGGGGGACGAGAAGATCCACGTAGTGACCCAGATGACAGAGCTGGTGGAGAACCGCTCTCGCCAGATGGACTCACACTCACTTTGCCTCCAGGAACCGAGCGAGGCCGAGCGTCTCACTACAGAACGACGCTCCAGCGTCCAAGACTCCCCAGCCCCTGAGCGCACCTCGGCGAGGCGCCCTCGCCGCCAGCGGAACAGCGAGAGCCGTGACTCAAGCCACCCATCAGCCAACGGCTCTCTGGTGGATGACCCCGTGGAGGAACTGTCCATCCCTCCACCCAGAGAGAAGAAGTCCAAATCTGCGAAGAAGAAGAAGCGCAAGGCCAAACAGGAACGAGACGCCTCGCCGGTCGACTTTGCCATCGACCCCAATGAGCCCACTTACTGCCTCTGTGAGCAGGTGTCATACGGTGAGATGATTGGCTGTGACAACGACCAATGCCCCATTGAGTGGTTCCACTTCTCCTGTGTGGGGCTCACCTACAAGCCCAAGGGGAAGTGGTACTGCCCCAAATGCAGAGGGGACAACGAAAAGACGATGGACAAAAGCCTAGACAAAAACAGAAAAGACCGCAGATCCAGGTAGTGACCCTTTCATTGGTCCTCTCTCATCTGGAAGATGTCTCTCTCATCTGGAAGAGGGTCAAGACTATCAGCCGTAGGTGATAACCGTACTCGTGATGTTGTAAGAGCACAATCGAACACCATTAGTAGCAGCGCTTATTATTAATCAAGGACAAGTTGTGATTGCACTTGTGCTGTTACATCACTGATTGTTCCCACTGGCTATAACTGTACTGTAGTCTGTAGGGAGTCCAACTGCTGCAAGAAACATTAGCTTGAAGCTGCCAGCTTCCTCAAGTGTTTTGCTCTTTTTTTTAATTTGGACTTTGAAGAAAAATGGAAGCATCTTTTGGTTTACTGTCCCTATTCTTTCTGGACAAGGTCCTAATAAAAAACAATGGTCATTGTTTTCTTCAGTTTTGGCCAAACATTTTTTATTCTTCATTTGAACTTTCTTAATTGTACTCAATTATTCAAAATCATTGTCTATAAAATAATGGCGTGTAGAGAATAACCCACACATGTAATATGTTTACAAGATATTTAATTGAGGAGATGATTGTTGAGGGGACACTGGAATAGGACGTCATGTTTGTGGACTTGATGTTTTCAATGGTTCACAATCACTATTGTGTAAATTTCTTTTTATATTCATTAAAACAAAGTATAGTCATTGAGTACCATTCAATTCTCTTTTCTCCTTCAGCATGAAATAAGCAACAAGGTTTATGTGTACTGTGTTGCAGAGATGTGGATAGAGGGGACAGTCCGACAGCCCCTGTAGTTTCAGCTGGAAGATGTATACAGCAGCTAGTTCACTACTCTAAAAAGGAAATAACACAAAATGTCAAGAAAGGAAAATGTTTACACCTATTTTCCTTACTAAACTGAAAAATACAACCGTACACCGCCTGAATTCAAGTTTCTCTTTACTTATGTAAAAAGACCTCATCATTTGTGTTTCCACAATCACCTCTGGTTTGGTTGAAATAAATCCTCAATTCAGTGTGAGATGTTTTCACCCACTACCGACTCTATTTCTCTTCTCTGCCCCTTCGCACTTCTCCTGTCCACAGCTGCAGTCACTTCTTGATCCCTGGAGTCACAGTCTTGATCAGAGCTGCTGTAAATCACCTGGCTATCAGTCTCGGAGGCTGTGTTCAGTCATGTTAACTAGGAGGCAGCTAAGCCTCACTGACCGCGGTGACTCCCCCTGTCGGGCCGACTCCCATCAACTGATGAGGCCAATACTTTGAATTGCTATTTAATGTATCTTAAGAACATAAATAACAAATAATTACGGACAACATGCCCTGCAAAAATGATTGGGGACGTGTAATACAGATAAAAGTACATACTGTAGACTATGACACCATCATATCAGCACAACATTGAATATAGTGGACTCCACATTCTCTGATGTCTGTCCATCACATGGTCAGGAGAATACTGATTGCAGAGTTTTCCCTAAGAGTCCTCCTCCTCTTCT
The DNA here is from genome assembly GCA_900302685.1 of Spondyliosoma cantharus. Classification (NCBI taxonomy): domain Eukaryota; kingdom Metazoa; phylum Chordata; class Actinopteri; order Spariformes; family Sparidae; genus Spondyliosoma; species Spondyliosoma cantharus. The sequence continues at coordinate 26,916 of OMLP01011570.1, read as the reverse complement.
TCACTGCTGCTGGACTCTCCAAACAGGTCTCCGTCTCTGGAGGCTTGAGTTGCTGAGCTGACAGTCCTTGATGTGGGCCTGATGCTGATGAGGGCGGGGCTGTGGCTAAGGCCGAGCAGGACACAGATCTCGCGTCCACGGAGCAGCCTCATACAGCCGACATGTGCATCCAGGGAGAGCACAGACAGGATGCTACGTGCCTCCAGGTCCCACAGGCTCAACTGTCCTGGATTATTACGGCGACATAAAAAGTCATGTGGACACATTGTGCTGTCTATGTGATATGAAAATCAATATGTTTCCAGGTGTGCATAGTTTTGTTCTTAGATTTTTAGGGCTATGGTTTTTGTGGGGTGATGTGTCCCTGAAGAACCTCTTTCACAGAAGCCATTTAGACATGAGCACAGGTGTTACTAATCACATTAATTAGACTACGTACCTCAATAAAACAAAAACCTTAATTAATGTCATGAGTAACAAGTACTATTTCATGTCAAAATGGCTGCAGTGAAAGAGGTCTATCCTGAAGAATTTCATTCTGGGTGATTTGGTGACACTTGTGGTTAATTGTGGTGATTTTAAAGGTGGATTTATTGGCAGAAATGGAATCAAATATTTGTAATTATGTTCTTATCAGTACATATATAATCAACTGAAACTAAGAATCATGGCATGTAAAAAGACATTACCTATGCCCTTTTTAAGATGACATCTTTACTGTAGCTACTAAGCTAAAAGTATCAGCATGCACTTCATCTAAAGTGGTTGTACAAGTTTGACCGCATGTCAAGGGTGTTAATAACATCTTGAATTCCATTTGGGATCTCAGAGCTTCCAGAGACGAGATGGGGATGAGTAGACAATGACTAAAGCCTTGGGTGAAATTTTCCATGAAGATTTCTGAATCATTTTTTTCTTTATTAGATTATAATAACTAATAAACTAGTATAATAACTAATAGCTGTATTCTATATCAGCCTGAGACGACACTGATTAAACTGTAAAAATGTGAAAGCATGTTGTAATATGGCACCTCACTGTGAAAGACACTTCATGAAGCAGTTGTCTTTTAGCACCAAAGTGTGAAGAGAAACACACCTCAGTCATATGACTAAATACCTAATAAATCTTTCAATTCCTTTATAAGAGCTTTAAATAGCTTCTAGTTCTGTTTCCTACCTGACAGCAGGATGGCTTTGGTTCCTCCTTCTGTCATGTACAGCTTACTGGAGACTTCTATTGTCAGGTTCCCATAGCCGCAGATGCTCCTATAGTTTCTCTTGAATGGATCCCACACTGTCAGCCTATCGGAGCAAACGTGAACAACACTAATTCTTAAAAAATAAAAAATGATTTTTACATCTTAACATTTAAAACTGAGAACGGAATTCACTATTGAGTTTGTCTTATTAAAAAAAGCTGGTGGAATGGGAGTGCCATTAGCATCTCAGACAACATGTGGAGGTGTGACAGGCTTTTGTTACAGTGTGAAAGCTGACAGCAGGGCTGGATTTACCCTATATAAGGCCTTGGTGATAAATTAACTGTATTTTCCTATTCAACCCCCTCACAACTCTCGTGTTCTCCAAATTAGTTTGGTTATAGGCTGATTAAATGCAAATGTATTTATGAATATGCACTATGTAACTACAATAAATGCTAGCTACATTAGCTATGCATGCTAACACTCAAGTTCAAGTTCCACTTCCTCTGATGGTGGGTTCCAAATGTTTGTTTTGCTGAAGTCGGAGTTGGCAAGGAAATCAGTAGTTACTGGCTGTAACTTTAGTTTTAGGAGTACTTATTTAGACATTTATCTGCATGTTATCAGAGCCAACAGTAAATTATTCATATTTTTTATATGCTATGAAATTATCTCAGTAATGAAGGTGTTGCAAAATCAATGTCATAGCAGAACGTGATGTTAATGAAACCGGTAAACTGCCCATCCCTACCCCCTCTGCAACATTAAAAATGTAAGAACCACCTGGAGACCATTTTAGCTGCCTCAATATTCACCTGTCAGCTTAGTTGGTGTATGGCATCAGCCTGTAGATTTTATTGCGGATTAATATTTTTTTAATAACTCACAAAAATAAACCCAATCATAGTTAAACAACAGGGTACACTTAATAGCCTTTTCTGGAGCTTCCAAAGAACTACAGTAGCATACAAAGTAGAGCCAGATGTTCTCTCTATGTTTTAGGGCGTGTAAGTTCTCAGTTTTTTGATTATGTTTGTTATGATGGCGGATAAGGGGACACCTGTAAAGATAGTGAATCACTTTATGACTGACCACTGAGTTGTCTTTTTTCCTTATTTTGAAATGATGAATCAGTGATGAAGCAATTGGAGTTAAAAAATCAAACTCCTGTGTGTGAACGTTTCATTAATTAGTGTTTTGAGCTGTCAGTGGTCCAAGTTGGAGCCATCACGTGTTGGCTGCAAGGCAGTTGCAGTGGACTGAGATAACATTTCACAACTAGATGAGACATATGGCTTGTGTAATCAGTGTAATAATGATAGGACACATTGTTAAGGTGATGAATAACAACATGCCTGTTGCCTCCTGTGATCCCAAAGACGACTCTATCTGCGTTGTCTGTGATAGCTATGCAGCAAACTCCAGCCTCCTTCTTCAGTCTTTTACTCACCTAAAACAATATATGCAAAACATAACCTGAGGTCAATATGAAATCTTAAATCATCCACAAAACAATCACAAATGTCCTATATTGGTCATCAGAGAACTGACAAATACAAAGAATAATTGTTCATAAGACTTAAATGAACATAAAACATGTAAGACCACAGTGATAGCCTACCGTTCCTTTGTGCAGGTCCCACAGGGTGATGCAGGGAGTCCTCTGCTCTTGCTTAAAGTTGGTCAGCACCAGGTGGCTGCCGGTGTAGGTAATAGCTGCCGTGTGGAGGCTCAGCAGTGATGTTTTATCTTCCAGTGTGTGGAGGTGTTCTTGTGAAACCACGCTGAAGACATTAAGGTGATGAGCAAAATAGGAGCACACCGCCACCTGCAAAATAAAGCCGTGGAATGTAGACGGCAATAACGCAACAAGTACTGACAACACAATCAAACTTGATGTAACACAGCCAATTATGTCAACACATTTAAGCAGTAACATTATTTTTCCTACAACATTGGCAATTTCTGTTCAAAAGTCATGTTATCAATATTATGGCCCAACCAGCATGTGTTTTATTTCATGTGTAAGATTTCACACATGAAGTGAAATAAGTTTAAAACACATGCTGTTTGGGCAGTAACATTGATTCTAGCTGGTGTCATATATCCCACTGTCTTTCTCCATGTTTACTTTCTGTCTGTCTGTGCTGCTAACAAACTCAAATAACAAATTCAATGTCAAATTAAAGCAAAATGCTGTATCTCTCTCTCCTATATTTCCTTTCATCTTTCTATTTTTGGTATTAAATAAAGACCCATTTATTTCTGCTTTTATTTGATAAGAAATATCATACAAATTTGTAAAAAGACCTTGAGTAATTTAAAACAGTTTAAACACACAATATGGTATGGCCAGCTCTGGAGGAGAGGTTCAAGGGCAGAGCCAGACCCTCTGGAGGAATAAACATCTACAGTCACATCAAATTCTGTTCTGACCCAGAGCCGTTTACCAATGGGAGGAGAGTGCAGAGATTACTTTTTAACTTCACTCAAGTTTATCAACCTGACTGCAGCAGTAATCTTTGGAGGAGTCCTCCATTGTCAGATGTTTATGTTCTGTAATGTTGACCTCTGACTGGGGATGGAGGGGAAATGTACTTTACTTCATGAACGTAACGTTACAGAGAGGAGAGGGGGAAATGAAGAGAGAGAACCAGAGTCTCTGCTGAGTGCTGAGGTTAGTCAGAGGTTGACCTGAATTCAAACAAACAAACACACGCACGCATGCATGCACACGCACGCACGCGCGCGCGCGCGCACACACACAAAAAAATTTGCTTCACTGGTGGTGAACACACCATTTAACAAACTCCACTGCCAATGAAAGTCTATTTGATGTTACTCAGGCACGTTCACAGATGAGGTAATGTTTTAAAGTTGGAATACTGTAAGTACACAATAAATATATGGCATTCCTTTACCAGCCTAAAAACATGGCAATATAATCTGCAGATAAGTGTATAGATTTAGATGAGTTATCCTGTCCTCCTACTGTGCATTGTTATTTGCTGTGTACCCGTTCATCTCCACTGAGGAGGTACTGCTCTATACAGTTGTATTTTTCTCTGTCCAGCCTCCTCTGTGCCTCTCTCTCCCTCTGTGCCTCTCTCTCCAACCTCCTCTTCTTTGCAGACTGGCTCTCTGTGCGGATGTCCCACGGCATCACTGTGGCAGAGAGGGGAAAATCAAAGTTACTGAGAATGACAGGCTGCGGGAGGACCTATCCATACCTCCGCTATCATCCAACCAGATATTAAATGGTAAATGAACTGTACTTATACAGCCTCTTTCTAGTCTTAGCGACCACTCAAAGCACTTCACAACATCATATGCAAGGCACCCCAGAGAGCAATTTGGGGTTCAATGTCTTGCCCAATGACACTTTGCTATGTAGACTGCAGAGGCCGTGGATTGAGCCATGGACCTTCTGATTGGTCATCGGCTATTCCTCCTGAGCCACATCAGTGCAGACTGATTAAAAAAGATGCTTTTATAGCAGCAGACCATCAATTATAGAGTTTTTTTTATATTAAAGGAAGAGTTGATGATTTTTATAGCTTCACAGCTCAAAATATATATCTGTGAAAGGGCTACACAACCCTTATGTGTTGATGTTTTATGGGCATAAACATATATATATATCTATGTGTGTTTGCTGTCGTTTCCTCTCATTATTGCAACCGAATACACATATTAATATACAAATATGAGTAAAACGGTGAGTTGTTTGCCACTGAGTGCAGAATTAAAAGATTCCCACAGAAGTTACATTTCAGAACCCAATTCTTGACAACTTTTACAGAGGAGTAATTGAGCAACTTGACTTGAAACACCACAAACAGTGGGTGATTAAAAGCACCAGAACATCACTGGTACCATCTACAGAGCATCAGTGACATCAGTGAAATGAGATTTCTGCACTGAGCCCAAATATACTAGACAACACCCAGCCAGCCACAGTCTGTTCACCCTGCTGCTATCTGACAACAGATACAGAAGTATCTGCTGCTGTACCACCAGACTACAGAGCAGCTTCATTCCTCAGGCTGAGACTCAACTCATCCTCAACAGTCCACCATGAATAGTTTGTTTTTTATTATTTATTAATTAGTGTGCATAGTTTAGTGTATGTAGCTTAGTTCATGTGTTTACTCGTGTTGCATAAGGACAATTTATGTTGATACTGCACTCTGTAAATCAATCAAGTCAAATGTGAATTTTTGTGAATAGTTAAATTTTCCAGCATCATGGAAATATGTGTTTACAGTTGGAGGAATCTGGCAGCTCACATGTGTCTCTGCGTGGTGTCACATCAGGCTGCAGCTCTTGGACTGAGCTGCTGCACACAAGCAACCCTCTGTGGGACGGTTTGATCTCATGTTTGACGTAGCCAGAGTCCAGATCCCACAGGATCAGATGATCTCTGCAACAACATCCAACACAGAGGAATTTCACAGGGGTTCTCTATACTCTCCAAATCTATTGGAACAGTGAGGCCAATTCCTTTATTTCTGCTATACACTGAAAACATTTGGGTTCAACACCAAAAGATGAAAATGAAAGAAGAGATCAGTATGTCAGCTTCCACTTTCAGGTGTTTACATCTAGATCTGCTACAATACTTAGAATACAGCACCTTTTGTTTGAACCCACCCATTTTTCAAGTGAGCAAAATTATTGGAACATGTGACTGACAGGTGTTTTTTGCTGCCCAGGTGTGTCCTATTACACTGGTTATTCATCCAATAAAAAGCGATGAATGTCTACTCTCAGTTTCAGCTTTGGGTTTTGCCTTTGCCGACTGCATTTATAGTTAAAAAGGTGTAACCAACATGAAGACCAGAGAGCTGTCTATGGGAGAAAAGCATTCTCTTCCAACCATTTGGAATGTCCTGAAGAAGAAAGAAACCATTGGTGTGCTCAGCAACAGATGTTGAACTGGTAGACGAAGGAAATCATCAGCAGTTGATGACAAAACACTGTGAGCGCTGTACCAACAACCTCCAGAAGGCAGGAGTAAAGGCAGGAGTGAAGGTATCACAATTCACTGGATGCACTAGACTTCGGGAACAAAAGTACAGAGTCTACACTGGAAGATGCAAAGACAAAGTTTTATGGACTGATGAGAAAAAGATGAACCTTTACCAAAGTGATGGAAAGGCTAGTGTGTGGTGAAAGAAAATAATCTGCTCATGATCCCACACACACAAGCTCATCCGTGAAGCAAGGTGGAGGTAATACCATGGCTTCTTCTGGGATGGGCTCATTCATCTTCATTGATGATTTTGATTAGATTTTTGTCTGCCAATTTAAAGAGAGATGGAAGTGGAACGAAACTGATCGGGAGATCCTTCATCATGCAGCAAGACAATGGCCCAAAACACATTGCCAAAACAACCAAGGAGTTCATCAGGGGAAAGAAGTGGAAGGTTTTAGACCGGCTGAGTCAATCTCCTAAATCTGCTAAAGAGGAGACTGAAGGGAGAAATCCTCCTCAACAATCATCAACTGATAGAGGCTGCGGTGAAAGCCTGGAAGGTAACACGAAAGAAGAAACCAAAGGTTTGGTGATGTCAGAGGGTCGTAGGCTTGATGCAGTTATTGCAAGCAATGGATGTGGAACTAAATATTAAGTATTATTCACTCTAATCTATTTTAAGTCGACCTGTTCATATACTTTTGCTCATCTAAAAAATTGTATTTTTAATTTTTAATTAATTTGTAACAGATCTAGATGTAAATACCTGGAGATGAAAGCGGACATACTGATCTCTTGTCTCATATTCATCTTTTCATATCAAACCCAAATGCTTTCAGTGTACACCCAAAATAAAGGAATTGGCCTCGCTGTTCCAATAGATTTGGAGGGGACTGTATGTACTGTAGGGTGTCTGGGTCATCAGGCCTCAATAGCCTCAAATTAAAGATATAATACTTAATATTTCTGCATTAAAATGTTAAAAAAACATGAACTTTGTTTTATATATATAATTCTATACAAGGTAAACGTGTTTTTAATTTGGTTGCCTGTCACCCTAGCTTCTAGAAAAACATCACATCATATCAGTGAGGAAGGAAGTCGGCGAAAATGATTCAACATAACATGACACTGACAGATTTTCATCATCAATGTTAGTTGCTTAACAATAAAGATAGCTCCTCTGATCGAAAGACCACTAGTTTTCACATACAGTGAATTTAAACAACTGCTTATTATAAATGGAACCATCGTTCAATTTAGAAACCATACAATCAATTTCCACATTTTTAATGTTGTGAAATATCCTCATAATTGCAGACTTTTCATGCTCCCAGTATTTCATAGGTTAACTCTCACCTGGTCTCTGATAGTCCCAGAAGAGTCCGTCCATCCTCCAGAAGATGGAACTCATGCTGAGGACAGGGAATAACTGCGAGCCCGGTCTGTCTCCTTACATAACTTTGCTTAATCAAGTCATACACCAGAAGAGTCTGGGAGGTCAGACATAACGTATCAGTGTTACTATACACTATAGTCTAAGGTCCCATCAAACTCACAGCCTATTGAACACTCAGACTCCTAATGAGCAGATACATCTAAGAAACTACATCAAACACAGTCTGACCTGGAATCGATACGATGGGTCCATGCTGCTGTTTCTGCTTCTGTCTGTGAAGATGTAAAGTTTGAAGTCATGGGCGAGCATCACATCAGTGCTGCTGTAGAGGCCGTGCTCCACTCTGACTGGTCGGCAGGTGAAACGCCGTCTGGTCAGGTTCCACACGTACACTGACCCAGCTCTGATGGAGCGGCACAAAGCATACCTGCCAAAAGAGGGAGCCAGACTCCAGCAAAGGTAAGGGATCCAACAGTGCAAATACATGGTATGAACCAGGCAGTACATCAAAGTGCTGATCCTGATACCTTTACGTCACATTTTCACTGTCATCAAGGTGGAGCAGTCCCAGATGTCAATAAGCGTAAACATAATGATGATGATTCAGTCTGACAAAATATTAAGACTATACTTCCCCCATTACCCATTTAACCACAACAGCATCATGACTGAAATGGTCATTACAGTTTGTCAAATCATCCCTCCATTATAGTGGTAACATATCCTAATAGAAAAGCTGTGTTAAGTTGTGTATCATTAATGCATAATCATACTAAAATTAACATTTTATAATGCTGAATACTAGTGACTTTTTTGAGTATCTCATGGTGAGTACATTACAACCTGCTTTTTCCAGACACAAAAGAGCAAAAAAGCTTTAAAGTCAATTCAAAGGTACACTGACTTGTAATAGGGAATGCACTATGCAACTTGATGCTTCTGGTTTTAGTTGGGTGTAATACTCCATATAACAATTACTTTCATAATGATTCTTTCAATTAATTACATAAAATTAACAAACACAGTCCATCGCTGTTTCTACTGGCTGACTGTGCCTAAAGTGACAGTTCACTGATAGTCTGTACATGTGGAACATCTGCTGAAATGGTGTTGAACCAGTCTGAATCAAAGCGAGCCTATGAAAGTGAATGGCACTGACAAATACCTGAAAAGGGCCAATGTATAGTTATGTATAATATATCAGAAGGACCCAGTAGAAGTGTATTAAAAAAGACATTACAGATAGAAGCCATCATCATACTGAACCAGAAGCATCATGGGATGAAAACACATCTCAACACGTACCTCGGGGTTTTCCCCATTGGTATGACCTCCTCTGTGCCATCACTCCTCAGCTTATGGATGTTATAGGTCAGGGTCTGGTCACTGATCCTGGAGGTAAGATCCCACAGATGAAGATACTTCTCTCCGCTGCAGATACCCAGGCAGAAGCGCAGATCGAAACACAGTCCTGAATGGCATGACATGGCTTTATGGGTGGAGGAAAAACATGCTGGGTTTGGTCAGGTGTGGCCTTTTGTACTTGTGACCACACCCGGCTGTGATGTGGCAGGGTACAATATTAGGGCTGAATGGGAGCTCCAGCAGGACATGTCCTGGGTGTAGTTACTCCTGAAGGAAAGTAAGGATTATGTAATGTCTACTTACTGTTTTTGAACAGTGAGTCTGATTTCAGACCAAAGTAGATAGAAGTACCTTCTTATTTTTAGTCCCACGTTGATTTAGTTTGAAATGACAACAAGGTAATAAGGTCTGTCTCCATTTGGTCCTGTTCTTAAATATGCATTTCATGGCTGCATACATGATATCATGCAAACACAATACTGTCTTCTGCAATAAAGAGGCAACATTGTACTTGTAGCCTATAGCTAATTAGCCCTCCTGTTAGTACAGCAAGAAAACACACAGAACTCCATGGGAGGTTCATTTGGGTAAACTTCTCCATGTTCAATAATGGCTGATCAAGGGTGCTAATGTTACCCTAAACTCTATGGCAACTAATCATATGCTAATTCTTAGCCTTTGAAGAGTGAACTGACCAACATAAGGAGTAAGCTCAATAGCCAGGCATGTTAAGGTTAGAAGCTTACATTAGAGCAGACAACAAGCTGTTTAACCCATTTTTCTTAAAACATTTTTTTACACTTTTTCTGTTGCATGTGGAAAGGTGATATAAAAAACCCTCCGAATTCCTAGAATTATGAATGTAGCTCTTACTAATGGCACACACGGGGCGATAGTAAGACATTTTAAGCAATGATCAGACAATTGCCCTTTGGGTCACACACTTATCCACGCCGCACTACAACAACTCAGCTATAAATACAGACCTCTGGTCACTACTGCAGGGAAACGGGTGATATGTTTGTGGTCCTCTGTCTCCAGGTTCCAGGTGACCAGTTCAGTGATGCCGGTACGAAGGGAGGGGCAGAAGGCAATGGCATGTGTCCCCACTTGGTTGACAGAGACCTGGGAAATGCAGTCCTGGCTGCAGCCCATTATAGACCGCAGGTAGAGGAAGGAGACGGTGCTGAAGAGCTCCACATGGATGATGTCACTGCCTCTCTTGTATGGGTATCTAACACAGACAAAGTACAAAGTGGGTGGAGAATGTTTCACTTCAGTTTGGCTTCACTGATCCCTCCAACAATGTTTTATAAGATTGCATGTCATTCAATTCTTTGCACTTTGACACTACCAAATATTTCAGAAACATCAAATATGAATTTTTTTTTTTAATTTATATAAGACACTATGCAGGCAACACATTCACACAGAGCTCCTGGAATTTATAAAAAATACAGGGATTGTACCTGTATTTGTTATAAAGTAACCATACATTAGGGTGCACTAATGTTAGCATACAGTACCTGCAGAAGAGCAGCAGGTAGTCTTCAGTCATCTCCACAGCTTGTATAGAGGCAGAATCATGTTGAGCAGATAGGACAGACAGCACCGAACCTCCTCTGGCACTGAATACTGCTGCCTCACCACCAGACCTGAGGAGAACAAGTATCAGGGGTCTGTTTCATCTTCTGGTATATAGAGAGGGCATTTTTTATGGCCACTACAATGATTTGTCACAGTTTAGTATTTAATTTAGTGTTCATTTCATGACATCATTTTAAAGAGTTTTGAGATGTTACTGGCTACTTGTTACTTTTTATCAGCTGTGAGCAGCTCTCCATTTATCATTGCATTCTTAAAAAGTAGTAATTTTAGTGTGCATGCTGGCTTATTTAAAGGTCCAGGTGAAGTATTATTAAGTATATCATTGAAAGATAAAGAAAAGTTTCTTGAATTACCTGAGAAAACATCGACTTAGTTCTTTGAGTTTGCTGTATGTAACACTGCATAGCAAGTGCTAGTTAGTGGAATTGCTATAATGAAGTGGTTTTCAAAGAGGGGTTAAATCATCCTTGTGGTTCTGAAATGTGATAGTTTGAGCAACCCCTTTGTTGATTTTTTTTAATTGAAATTGTGATTTTCTGTATATTTGGTTATTTTTCCTCCTGTAAATGTAGAACAATATATGTCTATAATTACTTTACTGTATGGAACAAGTCAAATCGGCCCAGAAGTAGTTTGTTAGCTACAAGCGAATTTCAGTCGGACTTACAGACAAGCATTTTAAATTGATTGTGTAAAATGTGATTTTATTTGGATTTTAGAGGCCTAGGCTTAAATCTATGAACCATTGCAAGTCATGTACTTTAAATAACTTCCTCTACAAGTGCTGTTATTGATTCAACAAAAATGTACGTTTTACTTCAGTAGTTTAGGAGAACGCTGCAACGCTGTTTTGCTGTGAAGCTCTAGAAATGTTTTGTGGACTAAGAAACTTCACTTGATTTTCCATCGACATGAGATGATGACTGAATTTTCATTGACCTGAGCTTTCATTGAACACTGACAGACTGGAGTGAGTGAAATATAAATGAGCTGATGCTCTGAGTCGTTCCACACTATTACCATCCCTGTCGTATTACATTACCACCAAAAAACAGTGACCTAGTTTGTTGTTTATTCGATACCTCTTCCTGTCAGGTGGGAAGGATTGGCTTCTGTGCTATTTACTCTGAAAGCATCCATGCCACTGCCTTTAATGCAGTTTTAATTAGACGGTAACAGAATGAAGAAAAACTCTTATAACTTGTTATCCCCTGACCATCAGCTTCAGTATCATTCATGTGTGTGACAGGAGACACGCCATGAGGACATCCACCACCGTGCTATATTACACTGCTGAGGCACCTGAGTAGTGGTCTATCTTAATAATTCACAACTGTTTTCCAAGCCAGTGGTGACATTTGTCAGGATACTGTGGAGGCCTGATTTCACAGCTTGTTAACAAAGGGTTATGTGATATTATTTAAGACCAAGGTCACTGGCAGTGACACTTGCGGCTCATGCATTTTGAATGTGATGCTGCTTAGATCACCATCATTTAAAATTCACAGTGAACTGCTGGGATCTGACTCACTAAAATTTCTCTGGACAGTGTCTTTTACTATCTTTAATATAAAGTTTAGAGAATTCCTGGGTTAAGAGAAATGCTGATACCTTTGGGTTGCCTGATATATTATTACTGTGCCCTTGCAGGGTTGATCTGATATCACCTTAGTGTTGGTCCGATTACACCATAATTAGGCTGTTCCAGGAGCAACACTGGAACTGAAAAATCAAGATGTTGGGTTGTCATAGCTTTGTGACTCATGTTGGTTTGATTTTTGTATTTATATATACCCTATACATAATATAAATTATATAAATCCTTATTATCAGGTGACATTTTTTTATCCTATTAAAAAACACAATATAAATCAAACTACAGCTTTGCTCTCATACAGCAAGGAATTGCAGAAACACAAAGTGAGGAGGGCAAAGTTAATTTGAATTAGACATTATTATAATTAGCAAGTTCTAGTACATCAATACAACCCTGATTCCAAAAAAGCTGAACAGAAATAAAAGAGAAAGTGATCATTTGTAAATCCTGCCTGACATATACTCAATAGAAAGCATTACATAGACTTTATATGTGATTTTTGACCTCATCAGCTTCATTGATTTTTAAAAATAGGTTTATTGTGAATTTGATGGCAGCGACGCGTTTCATACGAGCTGTGCAGTTAAAGACTGAGAAAGTCGTGGAATGCTCCAAAAACACCTGTTTGGAACATTCCACAGGTAAACAGGCTCATTGGTAACAGGTGACAGTATCATGACTGGGTATAAAAGGGGCATCATAAAAGTCAGTCAATCACAAACAAGAATGGGGCGAGGTTCAACACTTTGACAAACACATGATTGCATAAACACATGGGCTCAACTGCTGTCGTTAACACAGTTTACTGCATTCTGTTTTTATTTACGCTTAACACAGCGTCCCAACCTTTATGTAATTGAGTTTGTATTCAGCATATTCAACAAACAGTCTGATCCTGTCCCGGGTCTGAACTGATTCTGTCTGACCTGTAGGCAAAGAGGACGTAGTCTCTGATGGAGTTGCTGGAGAGCAGAATGGCGCGGTCTTTGTGGATCGCCTGCCACTCCATGGAAAGGTTAACGCAGTGCAGCAGAGGGCAGGAGGAGGCCAGGTCAAAAACCTGACAAAACACACGAGAGACACACATTTACCTTGATATGATCATATAAAAATATTAACTTTATGAACATAGAAAGCTCTCTTTCTAAAGTTCATAGGCAGCTAGACAGTTGTAGGCTTGACAGCAGAACAAGATGAACACAATAACATATTATTATGTAACAAACATCTGCCAATCTACACATCCAACAGGCACAAAGCAACATCAACATTCATTTGGAGTTGTGTTTGCGTCCACCCGATTAGTTGGTCCAATATTCGCTCTCCTTTTAGCCCTCTCCAACAACTCCTGAGAAAAAAATCTGTCTCTCTAGCTGCTAAATGTTCCACTGTGCCCATCAGCTGTTGTTTGGTGCTGGGCAGGTAGATTACAGATCGAGCTGTCAGTACCTTGACTAGATCACCTCCATCATAGCAGACCACCAGCAACTGTCCTTCACATGTTGTGGTGACTATTGGAACATCCACAGAATCACTCTCTGAATACACAACTCGTCCAGACTCAACCTCTCTCACCTGAAACACAGCCACAGGTTTTACAGCAGAATCTTACATTTGAATTGTGCAACAACATGCTTTACAGTGGTTCTAAACTCTTAGTGATTTATACCATACACACATGTGTTTTTATCTTGATGGAACCTAAAAGTTAGTAAGTTGTTCTTACAATGTATTATTCATCACTAGAGTTCGTAATAACAACGTGGTTATACGTTTTCCTTCATGTGACATGGTAGTAAAAATGACAGTTCATCCTCTCATTTAAACCAAACAGTCAAACTTGGTATTGTCCAACCTGCAGACTTTGCCCCATGCAGATTATAAGCATCCTATCATCCAGACCCAGCAAGAGGGAATCGCCCACAACTCCCCCTACTGGGTCCAGGCTCCTGATGATCCGCCTCTGCTCCAAATCCCAAAACCTCAGGCTTCCATCCGATTCACTGGTGACACCCAAGGTTCCTCTCTGCCCCCCTCCCAGGGCGACCACGTTGGTCATGTGACCTGGTTAGCAAACACACCATTATCTAATTGGATCATTTCATTATAGAGTTATAGCAAACAGTTGAATTTATACTCACTGTATTTTTTTACATTTACAGTTGAAGTAGGTGTGGCGACAATTGTCATGTAGCTTAAGTACTGGGTGTATTCATCATGTACATTACATTTATATAGATTATTATCACAAATCACAATATTGGGATTCAAGGGGCTTTACAATCTGCACAGGTATGGCAGGGTTTGAGGCTTTCTTACCCGAGACCCTTGATTCAGATAAGGCAGCCCCTTATCTGAATC
>OMLP01011570.1:0-12384 GCA_900302685.1 Spondyliosoma cantharus | reverse complement strand
CTTAAACCCCCCCCCCCCCCAAAATAAATAAATAAATAAATATAATAAATAAACAAACAAAACAAAAAACAAACTTTAACCGGAAAAAGATCAAGTAAAAGTCGGGAAGAGCAAGAGAGGAGGTATCTCTCATCCAGGATGGACATTACTGCAATAGATGTCGTCTGTACAGAATAGAGCAACATCTGAAAATGATGGTAAGAACAACCAGGTAGATGAGGCAGTAAATATGCAACAAGTTACCTGCCAGCAGGATGGGTTGGAGGCCTCCCGGGGGAAACAAAAAGGTGGAGGAGGGCAGCAACACAGGCAGGGAGGACTGCATAAACTGAGCCAGTAAATCATGGAGGTCACTGAACTTCAGCGGGTCTCCTGGGTCAAACACAGTAATGGAATGTAACTGAGTACATTTACTCAAGTACTGTACTTAAGTACAATTTTGAGGTAGTTGTACTTAACTTGAGTATGTCTATTTTCTGGTACTTTAAACTTCCACTCTAGTAAATTTTTTTAGTTTTTACTCACTACATCAATTTTATTAACTTAAGTTACTAGTTACTTTCCAGATTACATGCTGCATCAGATCCAAAGGAGTGTTTAAATAAACATATTTTATTGACAATCAGATTGAAAAAACACTGATTCCAATAATCAGAAAAATACTGAATACTGGATCTGATAACTGGCCATCGATCGACCAGTAGTGTATACAGTGTATGCATACATGTAAATATATGGATAATTTAAGTTTACTTTTGATACTTAAACATTTAAAAATCAGATACTTTCAGAGTTTTACTCGAGTACTATTTGTTTGGGTGACTTTCACAGTTTCGAACACATAGCATAGTGATCGGCAAATATTCATGAAATGTAGCACAATGTACTTCCTGGACTTCCTGATGGCTGATATAAAACTCTTTGGAAAAAATGTTGCTGCCAACAGGGTCGGCCCGAGGCATAAGCGACATAAGCAGCCGGTATGAGTATGTGATGTGCCTTTAGGCCTTAATTCCGGTGTTTGTTGCAGTTTGGTTAGCTTTGCAACAAAACTCCTTTGTTTGGTTTAGTAAATGATCATGGTTTGGGTTAAAATACACCATTTCACAACATAAACCACATGTCTCAATGGCTCACTTCTCCCATGTTCATATTTTTTCAGGTATTTTTCCTGAGTCGCAAAGCTCTGACATTACAAAAACCTGATTGTCCTGGCACAACACTAATTATGATGTTGTTGCAACAACAGCAAGAAAATAATATCAGATCATGCTATACCACAAACCTTATCCAGTATAATATATGACATATACTGTTAATAAATACTGACAGGCACAATTTAAAGGCAGATTCTGTCAAACTATACCTTTAGCAACAGGACGGTCCTCAATAGCCATTTGTCCCAGTCGACCCATAAGTTGGGAGGCGAGCTGACAGGGGTCCTTCAGTAGAACTGCTCTGGACATTTCCAGAGCAGAGGACAGCACCTCAACATCCACCAGCACCCTACGGAGAGACAAACAAACAGAGGGAATACTACATGCAATGGAGCAAGGACAGACTGGAGTATAATGCAAGGAATACGACAACTATCATTTAATGGTTTGTTTCATTTAGTCGCCTGTTGCTTTAACTTCCTTAACAGCGTCAGAAAGTGAGGAGGCCGATGAAAGAGACGAAACATCATGTGAATAAAAATTTAAAACATTACATTGTCTATGAACCTTTCTACCTGATTCTCATAGATAGATTTTCATTGGCAGTGGTTGTTTAAAAATGAAGACAACAACTCCCATGATCCAACACTATTTATATCTTGTTTTGTTTTGACTGAGAGACTCCTAGCAGCAGAAATGACAAAACGCATGTTTAAATGAAATATATAACTCATCGATGCCATGTATTGTCAATGTTATGTACAATTTAAGACACCAGGACATCCTTCTGTCTGTCCTCTGTTAGGACTTACTTGTCTGGCAGCACAGCTTTGTTCAGGTCCTCCTTGATATCCAGAACAGACAGACCCCAGGCCTTATGTAGTAGGAACTCATAGTTGAAAATGCATTCAGACAGGAAGGGCAGGATTTGGCCTGAGTGGACCAGGTGGTAGGGCAACCCATGAAGCTTCCTCAGATTGAATCTGTAACTTTTAGTCACCCCTTCACCATCCTCTTCCTCATCCAAAGTCCAAGCCAGAGGCTGAAATATGTGTGCGTCTTGCGACTTGTCTCTGAAGTAGTCAGCATAGTCAGAATGCACAGCCATGCGGGACTCATCTGTTTTTAAATAATGCTTTATGCACACACGACTCAGCTCAGAATGCGTCCAGCGGTACACCCACGTCCCATCTGTCCTAACCTCAGTTAGATGACAACCAAGGCCATGTTTCATTCTAGCCCACAGGACATAAGGCACCCTGGGGTGGCTGGAGGAGGAGTGACAGTTGGTCACTTCCTGGAGCACCTTCCCATCTTTGGCCAGTAGGTCCAGTAACTCCTGATGATGGACATGAAAATTAATGAATCAGAATTTCAACACCACTTTCACTCTGGTGTGAAGGCCTTGGATAACATCTGGCGTTATACAGGATAACTGAAATACTGCTACTTGCAGCATTAACTTGGGTTTTGGGAAAAAACACTGTCTCTCTGAAAGTGAGACGAGAAGATATCAATATCATGTCTGTTAAGTAGGAGCTATTGTTACGCTTCTCAGCCAAAAAGACTGGAAACAGGGGCAAGCTACTGTACATATGACATATGGCCCTTTACAAAATTAGAAATACACCTGCCATCACATCAAATGCTCACTTATGAACACACTGTATCTTGCTTGTTTGACCCAAACACAGACAGAAATGTAAAAATGCCAACTTGTGGTTACATGCAATCTATTAACTACTTCTTGGTGGACACTGACTTTGTTCAGTCTCTTGTTGTCATAGTAAGGTTGTCTTGATACCATCATGCCAATACAAAGACCAAAGTGAGCGGATGGATACAGGGTTGTTTGTGAAGAAATATCAGCACACTTCCCGTAATTCAATAATTACATTTTACATTTCTGTTTTTTATTTTTTCATTAAAGCTACTACAAGAAACTTGTAGCTTATTCCACCTGTTCAGTGACACCCCAACGGGAGAGGGAAATCAGAGAAGAAGCTCGTCTCAGCAGCTCCCTCCCCAGCTCTCTCTCCAGCCGAGCAAGCATGCTGAGGTAGAGGCCCTCCAGGCTAGCTGGAAGGCTGAGGCTGGCCTGGGGGGAGTAGGAGGTCCAGAGCATGCTCTCAGAGTAAGCTGCTTCCAGATACAGAGGGTAGGGACAGGACAGGCAAGCCTGGACCAGCAGCTGCCACTGCTGCTCCTGCAGACACCGTTTGTCCGTCCACAGCTTGGACTCTAATGCAGCTGTGATGTCATCAGGACTGAGGGGAGGGAGGGACAGGACTGTGGGATGGGCAGACTGACGGGGGAAGGTAAGGGAGAGACAGAAAAGTCCTTGTCAACACAAATTACTCATAATCAATTTACTTTGTATGTATCTTTTTAACAAACAATATGCAAAACATGGTTGAATGTATGTGGACATAATTTCTAAGCAGTGGGTTCAGTCGCCTCAACCACATCCATTGCTACCATGAGAGCATAGAATCAAGCAAACTTTCTGTGTAGTCTCCATTTAGAAAGTCCAAGGGACAAAAATATGGACATACAGAGAGATGCAGAGACACAAGACAGTCAAACACGTCAAAGCAAAGATGGAAATCAGACAGGAAGAAGCGGGACCTGTTAAGGTGTTTGGTATTGTGTCTTTGTGATTGGAGAGGCTTTTATTGGCCCACCCAGCAGATTATTTTAAAAGTTAGTGGGCCTTCTGATGAACAAGGGCCCAAGAAAACTGACCTGATGTTCAACCCAGGTAACAGTGGAACAACTGGAATTACTGTGGAAACTCTATACTGCAAAAGTAATGAGGAGCTAACTTCAGACAAAGCAGGGCTATAGCACTCACACTCCCACTTTTAACTTCTATTAACCTCATGTAACATTTTTTCACTGCCTTCAAGAGTAGCTGTTGGTTTTATACAGTATTATCCTTCTTTTTTTTTTTCACATTTTCAATTAAACTCTACTGACCTGCAGAGTGTGAGTGCAGGGGGAGTCAGAGGTTGCAGATAGGATGAGGCGGACATTTGGAGGAAGTGGGATTGAGACCCAGGAGAGGTCTGCACCATGTTCCTCAGACAGCTCATCTAACCCGTCCAGCAGGACCACCAGGGGCTGCTCTGCTCCCACCAGGCCCAGCAGGGAGTGGAACTCATTGATCAGCTGAGGGAGGTCCTGGAGGAGACAAATAATGTTATACATCTAGAATCAACATGTATACTGGGCAACCTGAGACAATTAGACCAGTCAGAGCAGAATTACTCTTAATAAATGCAAATACACAATTCAGAAGCAGACACATGTCAAAAGTCTGATGGGGTTGTGTTGACTGAAGATGGCACAGTACCTCTGACAGCTGTGTGTGGGGACAGTAGGCTTCAGCCAGCTGGACACAAAGACTCTGCAGGACCAGACGAATATTCCTGCTCTCTCCAGTGAAGCCAATGAAGTGCATCAATATCTTCACCGCTCTGAACCAATGACATTTTCAGAAATAGAATGATCTGCTCTTACATTAGTTTAGAGAGTTTAAATTGCAAAAATAATATGTGCATTGAGCTAAGGAGCTAAGTGTTAATATTCTGTCAAGACACACAGAACAGGATAACATCATCTAATATGCAACTAACCAAACCATTACAAGCTTTAACCCTAAAAATGTCCAGAACCCAGTGAAAATCAGGCTCAATAGGTACCAGACAGAAAGAAAACCTGAAAGTCAACACAGTACAAATATCTACGGATGAAATAAAACCCACCATTATAGCCAATAAAATGTACAAAGTCCCACATTAATTTTCAGGACCAATTTCAACATAACAAAGTGCAAAATAAGTGATTGATGAGGTTTAAAATACTCATACAACAAATCACAAAAATGCTGCAAACTTGAAAACTTAAAAACTTAAAAAGCATTTGGAGTATGGCTTTAGGGTTTTAAAATGTCCCGTGAATGCATTAGAAGTTTTAATATGTTACTACTGGACTCCAGCAAAAATGTCTTGATGGGATTGGGAAAATGGTCGCTGTTGGAGACACGATAAGGAAAGAGGCACGCTGGTTCACGTGTTATATGAATGCAAAATGTTGCGCAACGTCTGGAAATCAGTTGTCCCCACTGTACGCTCATCGGAGAAGTAGGGTAGGCATAAGACACTGGAAGTTGAAAGAAAAAATTCCCGAAAGGTCTGGGCTCCTTATTCGGAAATGATAGGGATCTATGCTCAATTAATAAACATGAGACGTACTATTGCATAGTTATATGGCAATGTGTACTGTCAAGAATGTGCATTTTGTTTTTCTTTCTTTCTTTTTCCTCTATTTTCATTTTGTTTGTTGTTTGTATGTTTTGTGGAAGAGACAACATTAAAAAAAGTTTAATCTGAGAATTTTTTTTCCAAGAACATCCATGACATGAACTACAGTTTGCATGGAATGACACTTATGTAATTTTGTTTACACTTGAGTGTATATAATCTTCGACATCAATACATTGTGTTGGAAAATGCATACGTTGACACATTTATGTTGTGATCCTCTGCTCTACAAGCATCTCACCCAGGTAGCCAGGAGGGTGCTAGCTGTGCTAATGCAGCCATGGTGGTGCTCTTTCCACAGCCTGGAGGTCCCAACAGGAGGATGGGACTGGTTCTTGACTGGACCACTGTCTCCTTTACATCAGTTAAGAAGGTCTGCCTCAAAGTACAGCCCTTCCATCTGAGGGGTAGAGGGAAGTCTCACTAGAATTCAACGGGAACTTAAGCATGTATGGAAATACATTTATTCTATTACAGTGTAGTTGTGGATTACTCTGAGGTTGCTCTCTGAGCTTACTCCCAGTTGATTGTATGTAAGTGTGAAAACAGTCATATCAGAGTATGTTGTACGTCAAGACCTACTCACAGATGGAGCCCATAGTTGACATGACACTGTATCTCCTCCTGTATCTGCACTTTGACTGCTTCTCTCCTCACAGTGTCGAAAGGGCTTTGAGTTTTGGTGACCTTCATTACTCTGGAAAAGTAAAAGCACATAAAGTAGCTGTAGTTTACTCGTACAACCCAGACGTATTTACTAATTTATAAAAAAAAAATCCATTTTAGCGCATGTTGTACTTGTTGAGGGAGTTGATTATTGTCCGTTGAAAGTGGGAGGAGATTCGCTCGATGTAGAACTGGTGAGAGCGATTTTGTTTAGGGTTCAGGCCTTTCCGTCCCCATCCCACATTCCGCTCATAGATGTTGGTGTGGCGCAGCTGGATGCATAGAAATGTTTCAAATGTACAGAAGAGACAATGCAATCTACAAGGACATCTTGTGATTCTTATCAAGCCATCAAACATCCACCAGGGGAAACTCCATCGCTAACATCACTTTGCAGGCTGTCACTAGCCAGGTGATTCGGTTTTGTTCTGATTGTAGGCCTAAATATAATTTGAAATGTAAATGTGATTCCCACAGCATCTGTATGTTTGCTTCCTCTAACAGTGAAAAAACCTTTCTGTGAAGCCGGTCCATGAATTCCTGGTGTGCTGCGTTGAGTAATGGATCGAGCTGAGCTTGCCCCTTCAGTAGGTCGGTGTAATGCGTTGCATGTTCATTCTTCAGGTTGTTGTAAAGATCTGGGATGAGTCTCTTGCAGCAGTGGCAGTGCTCCTCTGGTGGAGCCTCATCTACCGACTGCAGACCTGTCTCTACTTCCCAGTCAAGAACTACACATAAAAATTAGATAAAGATACGCTTTCAGCTGTTCATTGTGCCAATAGATATTATCTTGACAATCGAAAGTTTCATGTTAAACATTTACAAAATTAAGAAGTTATTATGTGCCCATAGAAATGAGGTCGTGTCACTGCATGAGTGCATATTAAACCAAAACATCTGATTGAAAACCTCTTCTGTATCAGCTTTTAAAAGCTATTAAGTATTATCCATGGGTTTCACTGCCATTTTTCCAGACTTGCACCTCTGAATCACCTGTAGAAATTAATCAAACAGCACTTTTAATAATTTCTGTTCCAGGGGATTAAGGAGAAACTTCTATCATATACAGAACTGCACAAGTTTTCCAACCCTACTTGTTCGGAGTAACAGTGATGCCTCCTCTTGCCCAAGTGCCTCAGACGCGTTGCGTTGTAGAATTCCCCACACCCTCTGGCAGGTAACGCTCCAGTCCTTCCTGGCCTGTTCCCTGCGCTTCCTGTCCACACTCAATATGTCAGGATGTTGAAAGCTGTGAATGCCACCAAGAGATAATGAATGGGGTTGTTAAATGTATGTTCATATTTTTCAGATGTTGAACCTACTGATTGTTGTCACAGAATGATAAGTCAGAGATGAGGATGAGGAGAGTCGGTGCAGATCCAGACCCTCTGGAGGAATAAACACCCGGAGTCACATCAGACTCTGTTCTGATCCGGAGCTGTTTACCATCGCTAGAAGAGCTCAGAAATTACTTTTTAACTTTTGGGATGAAAAAGATTTATCTTCACTCCTGTTTATCGGACTGCAGCAGTGATCCAATTGAATTCAATTAAATTCAAAAAACTTTATTTGTCCTCGGGGGGCAATCTGCGGAGGTGACCTCCATTGTCGGGTGTTTATATTCTGTGATGTTGACTGCTGACTGGAGTTGGTGGGGAAATGTACTTTATTTCATGAAAGTAACGTTACAGAGAGGAGAGGGAACCAGAGTCTCTGCTGAGTAATGAGGTCAGTCAGAGGTTGACCTGAATTCAAACACACACATGTGCACCCCTGATGCCTTTTCAGCTACAGGAAAGTAATCTGGCTGTTTGGGGCAGATAAACACTAAATAAAAGAAAAGTAAATAGATAAACACAAAAGATCGTGCCGTCTCAACTTTTACATCACAAGGTCAAAATTTGCTTTCTGGTGGAGGACACACTGTTAAACAACCAACATGAAAATCTGAGGTGACTCAAAGTGTTGACAAATGAGATAATAATTCAAGTTTTACTCATGTAATGTTTAGTCTTATTCTCTGGCTTCCTTCCTCACTCTCTAACTCTTTCTCAGAAGTTATTGCAACAGGCAATGAAATGAAATAGATTATCTTGAGTAAACTTAAAAACATTGTTGGAAACATTTGGGATAATCTAAGTTCACAACTCAACAAAACATATTTCAAAGGCCTGCTCGATTTTGATTGATCCTGTTCATTGGTTTATAAAGTGAAAACCAAAAAATATTTTAATATAAGAGAATAAATCATGACCCCACACAATAAACTATGATCAGGACATTTGTTTTCACCTGATTGGAAGTAAGCAGTAGACAGGAGGAAGACAGTTCTGGTCCAGCTTATAGCACATCTGGAGTAATGTTAGGTCCTTGACCAAATCCCTACAGCTCCTTGCACCCACGGGGCTGAGTGTGGTCTCCTCTCCTTCTGAAAATGAGTCTTGGGAGCTCTGACTCAGCAGTCCAGAGTCTGTAGCCTGTTCTCCAAAAAGTAGATAATGTCCATAAATAGAATCCTTGACAAAACTTCCAGAGCTGCTGTCCGTAGTAATGCTGGACTGGGAGCCCGAGGCAGGAAAGTCCTCCACTTTGCTCCTCAACATCTCTTGTTGGCCTCTCTCCATCACTCTAATTATGGCCTCAAATGCCTCTCTGCTGATGGTAGAGGGAAGGGTGCGGACCTCATACTTCTGTCCGACAAAAAGCTGACCAACAGAACAGAACCATGAATTCATCATCTAATTACAAATATACTCTTTGTTGAAAAAAACAGCACTCTAGTCCTGTCAAATAAGACTACAGGATGATATCTTACAATCAAATTTGGACCCTGTGTTTTCTGGCATCGCTGGAGATTCTCCACATGTAGCTTAACAGTGTCATGTTGTTCAGCAACAGGTGTTCCAACCCCCCAGCGGAGGTCAACCATCCTGAAGTCGTAGCCTCTCTGCTTACAGTACAGATACAGTCTGGGATAAACGTTCTCCATGAGTGCACTTCTCTCTGCAACTGTATCTGAATCAAACACATTTATACATATGGAAAAAAAACTGTTACATCCTTTTTGTATGTCAATTGTGATTATTTATTTTTTTAATATAATAAGCACAAGACAATGTGCATAAACTGTGAATAAAAAATACTGCAGCCAAATACTGTGGTGATGGAGCTGAAAGTCACATGGAACTGTTATGGAATAAAACCACAAATGCAGATTTTATTGTTAAGTACCATTCATTACATTTTTTTGGTAAGCTAAGCTGTAAACACAACACCTGAAACACCTCAAATTAAACTATATTTTAATATACTTAAATATAGTCATACTTTTTTAATGAATGTTTTCTCATTTCAATCTAACTAGGTCAGCTGTCTTTTTCAAGCCGTAAGCTAATCTAGCTCCATGTGAGTGGTATCAGTTTTTATCCATTTCTCACTTTCTCAGACCAGAAGGTAAATACATTTAACTATAGGCAAAACTGACTGAAAACAGTGATTTAAGAATGATCCCAAAACATCATTTAGATAATGACCTGCCAGCCAATTAGATGATCGTGTCAGATTTGTTAATACTTACCTTTGTATCCACCACATATGTAGACCATGAATCTATTCTCTTCAACATGCGATGGAGGCTCTTGCTTCCTGTGAACTTCTTCAGTCTTCGTACCACACAAGATGTTTGTCACTGGGAGGTTGTTGTCACTTCTTTCATCCACATCTTCTTTGTTTGACCTCGCAGACAGACGAGTCCCACTCTCCTTCTCTCTGTCACATCTCTCTCTTTCCTCTTCGTCCTCATCTTCTCCGAATGCCTTCATGCTCCTTAGTAACTTTGATGAGCTCTCACCTGTTTTCCCATATTCAGGCAGGTCTAGAAAAGCATCTGCAGCCTTTAACTGTTAAAAAAACACATTAGGTCTGTATAATAACAGTTTGGCAGGTGATTTAAGAAATGAAACATGCCCTGTAAGTCACAAGCACAGTCTCCAGCTTTCCCTAAACTCCTCTTCATCCAGTTACAACCTGTCATGTTGTCCTCTAGCCAATCATTTGTAAGCTGTTACATTCAAAAGTGTCATCTCAACATCGTAAAACATTGCGACCCCCCTTCTCCCTTTCACCACCTCAACCATGGATGCCACCTCCAGTCAACCCTCCACCAGAAGTCGTTGAAGCTGTAAAAATTCAAGCTCCATGGCTTGGTGTTGGTGGTACCACCAGTGTCTAGGTTCCATCATACGGCAAACACCTCATACGCTGGAATGCTTCCCATGGTGACCTACTCCAAGCGCCAGAGTCTATTGCTTCTGTTCACAGTAACAATGTATCTTGCTTCATCTTCTCACTGGTTTTGTTTTCTCCTGATTGAATTACTCTACACTGAACCTACCTTAGGCTTACAGCTTCACGCTTTAAAAAAAAATATTGTTGCACAAGTCTATAAAGGACATACCTTGAAAAAATGTCCTTGGTGCAGCCTGTCAGTTATTCTGTCCTGATGATCAGTTTTGGTTTTGCCTGTTTGCTGCAGCTGTAGTACAAGAGACAAACAAGAGTTTTAAGGTTTGAACACAGAACACTAAACCTGCAGACATTTAGTACTTTGATTTTGTCCTGAAACACTTACTCTGAGGTGATTTGTGTCTCTCCCCATCCTGTTTGCCCTCTACAATATGCAAGCATGCGAGACGACACAGAGATGGGTGTGTTAAGTTAAGTTCACCCAAACGTGTTATTTAATTACCTAAAATTCCTTTTAAACTTAATTCATTTCATAAACAAATGCTACTGCCATGGTCTTAACTTTACAGACAGAACAGAAGAGACTGAACAAAGGACGTAAGCTCTACCTAGTAAATTAAGAATTTCATTGCCCGGTGCAAACTATATTTCCACTGTGTATATGACAATAAACATCTTAAATCTTGAACCTTATGGACAGTTGAAAGATACACTGGTGCATTTTTTGGTCTTGCCTGCATACCAATCATCCATGGAGTAAACTGTCATAATTTATTGCTTATCATATTTAACCTCACTTTTTCCACTGTAGTTCACTGAGTTCACAGCTCCATTTGGTCAATTTGCTTATCATTTTGACCACATTTGATGTTCACAATTCTTAAATCATGAACAAAAATCCAAACTTTTTGAAGCTGACTACTTATACCACACAACACATTTTTTATATATCTGAATATACTAACAAAAAAGCTGTTAAAAAATATGACCTTTGTCAGCTTAACAAGATATTCATTTTACTCAATTTTTAAATTCTGATTTCTATAACCTTTGGTTGGGATTGTGTTTGTGAGAGTACACTCAGGTGATATACAGAAGATGTTGTTTACCAGCTATATATCTGTGTGAATAAAGTGTATTTTTAAAAAAATTAATAGAAATTCAGTCATCATCTGAATTTAAGACATCTGAAGCTGAAGTGACAGTGTTAACACTGAAGATGGAATATATACTACAGTCAAAAAGAAGGAAAAGTTGGGTTCTCTATCAAATACATATATAGACTGAGTATTAATATACTGCTATACTGCTATTACTGCTGACCAACAAAGAAATGCTTTATTAACCTTTGATTAAACAATTATAAAGGTTTATAAACATCAGTTGAAACTTAAAAGTTTCATGATAAACAGCTGCTTGATACATGGTTTATAAAGTATTCGATTGTTTGTTAACACTTAAATAACCAAAGTTTAATTAACTATAAATGTACCATTTGAAGGTGTTATCAAAGATGCTTTGTTTTCCTGCAGTCAAACAGCTTCTACGTAATGATATTTAAAATGTACAGGGATCACCTGACAGAGTGAAGCAGGGCCACAGTTTATACAGGGCTTAATTTGAGGGGGATCCTGGGGGAACAGGATCCCCCAACTGTTGATTCTGGCCTACCCGCGTTCCGGCAACTATTTTTGGCCGATCCGGCAACGCTCTCATGCATAAAATAATATTAAAATAAAAAACGATTCAATAAATCAAATAATAATATTGTAGCGGTTGCGCTATGTTAGTGCCATGTTAGGCATTGTGGTTATGTGTGCCTGTTCAAGGGGTTATGACTTCTATGTGTTGCGCATGGCGGGATGCGCTAGGGGAAGTGCCGGTGTGTGTGTGTGTGTGTGTGTGTGTGTGCGGTGTGTGTGTGTGTGTGTGTGTGTGTGTGTGTGTGTGTGTGTGAGAGAGAGAGACATAGGCACACAGGTCAGCTGTAC
>OMLP01011564.1:9846-23561 GCA_900302685.1 Spondyliosoma cantharus | reverse complement strand
AGAAGAAGAGTTGGTTGTTCTTGGACTTCTCTTTTGCTTTTCCAGAACACAGCCCTGACCTGTAAGTGTTGAGCGATCTGACAAAAACAGCAAATTACTCAGAAATTAAGGCTCCAAAACACTGAAACATTGTTCTACTCATCTTTTCCTCAACTGAGAGGTACATGCTGTTGATTTAAACTATTAGCGATGCAGTATTTCACTTTTTCTCTCGGGTCGATTGCATTCTCCGACTCGCTATTCATCTTCCTTTTGTGCCCCGGGGGAGAGTCTTGCATCAGGATCTGTGTGAAAAACTATTTTATCTTGAAATGCAATAATCCCAACATTTGTCACCACGGCTCTGAGAGATGTAACTGTCATCAGATGGATGTGTGTGCTTTAAAGCTACTGTTAAAGTCTACTAATACCATATTGAACAAGCACGATACATCACCGTAAAAGAGCCTCTCACGCGGTGCTCACTTGACTGATCTCAGCGTTCGACCCCATCTCAGTCGAACACTTTGACAGCGAAGCAGCCCGTTCTCCATCACGCTAACAGCTCCACTTTATTCGAACCAGAGTAACAGCTCAATCCCTTGCAGCCTCGCTCATTTTCCCAGGCCATTTTCTCTGGAGGAGGGGAAGAAGAGGGAGGTGATTGGGTTGATAACCCCTCTCCATCACCCTGAGTCTGGTCTCTGGATAGAGCTGTGGTCCGACGGAGTGGCCTCCTCCAGCGAGGAGTTGGAGGAGGAGAGCAAAGGGCGGCAAAAGGGGGCAACATGGGTGAGGGTGGGGGAGGTTGATAAAGAGCCAGAGTGAATGATGGAGGTCTAGCCGAGAGTCAGAGTTATCTGTCTGCTCATACGTTTGACAGACTCTTTCTGTTTCTTGCAATCACTCACCCCGTCATGTGATATCAGTTCTGCTGCGGCGCCAACTTGTTATCAGGCCCACAGAGGCCAAAAGGTTTGTGCACATTTGGGTTATCATAAATGTGCATTACTACATACTTGCTGTATGACTCTGCAGAGCTCCTCAGATAAGGCTGGGCTTTATGCTGACCACTTTGTAGGTGCACTTTGTAGTCATAGGGAAGAACATTTAATCAGAAGAGAAAGAGTTTAATTTATGTCTAAACAAACTAAATAAACAATCTTTATTTTTTAATGACTAAATAAATACACTGACCTTAAAGAACAACGCAGTTTCATACTGTTACTTTGTTTAAATGTGGCGGACCCTGCCCCCTTTCTAGCTTCAAACAGGGTTCTGGGGACCTTATTTCCCTGTGAGAACAACTGGTTTATTCAGGTATGGAAAGAAAATTATCTTTCTGAGTTTGTATGTCTTTCCCAAACTACACAGTGTCACTTTAATTTACTTAATGTACTTGAGTTCTTGAGTACAGTTTTAGTTGGTAGACATGACACACAGAACAAACACAGGGATGGATGCCTGCACATGTCCGGAATTCGGGTCACTCAGTTACAGATGCACACGTGCAGCTACTCTTGTAAACGGAGGGTGCTAACAGGCAAAGGGTAGACTCCCGCTGAGCCCGCTGCTGCACAAATAAACATCAGTCCAGATCCGCAAACGTGAGGAGAAACCCCATCTGTCACCATCCTGCGTCACCCCCGTCAGAAGGAAGGAAAGATGGAGGTGGAGGTTCAGTGTGAGGTTTAATGGAATCCAGGCAGTCACATGATAGATAACAAATTTCACAATGGGGAATGAGGGAATACCGTAATGTGAAGCAGCCATGAGTCGGGGGGGGGGGTGCAGCTGCACTGACCACTTGAGCCCCGGCGTTACACACACACACAGAGCCACTGCTACTCTTGACTCTGCAGCAGCAGCACCAACCATAGCTGAGAGTTACCTTATGCTACAGCGTGTTGGAGGCATTTACCTGGCATGTCAGAGCACGGTACGCCCTACAGTGTCAGCTCCACCTGGCGATTAATTTTACTGTACACTACTGGTAGTTACTTGCTCACAGCCGTAGTAACACAGTGTATTTGTAAAATATTTATAGCAACCCCAAAGCGAGATAAAAGCAGCAGATTGTTTGAAGCAGCACATTTCATGCCGGTACAGGTGAGCTCAGGCATGGTGGTGCAGTGTAATTGTGGGAATTTTGGAGTTTACATAAAGGATTGAGCAAGCGTTCAGAACAGGACAGCCTCTTGTTGAAATGGGCTGTTGTGATTTCACACTTTGCTTCATGATGCCAATAAAATCACTTTTTGCAGATGTCTTTCTGGTTCGGTTTTAAGCGTCACTGGGCAAGGAAGGAGGAAAAAAAGAAACCATAAATAGATATGAATATACTTGTTGTGTTTTATGCGCTTGCAACAGATGTTGCCGTTTTCCATTGTAGTGAAAATGCATCATATTAATGTCTTAGACACATTTCAAAATTACAGTGTTCTTAAAAACAACCAGAGACCTGCAGCATTTTGCTCCACTTGCGGAAAAAACAAGGTTTAGGAGAAAAAAGAAGAAAATACACACATCCTCCCACATTTTTGGAAGGCAGCTTTCAGAAATGCATGTCCAATCTGTTCCCATGTAAATCCTGACAAATGAATAGCGACGCAAGTGTTTAAAGAGTTTTAAGATCCGTACACTACACAGCTGGTCGGGCTTGTTATGCAGATGCATGCTGCATGACTGAAATGTCACAGGAGGGGTGGGAATGGATTAATAAGCTCTTTCTTCAAATCAAACAAGTTGTCCTTTTCTACGTCTCATTGCAAATGTACAGACTATTAATCAAAGCTAGCATAAATAAGTCTCAGATAGGGGAACTGTAATGGTCTCCGTGACGGCTGGCGGCGGCTTATGAGGGGCCAGATAAACACAAGATAAGAAGCGGGAACCAGACATGACCACTTCTCCCTGGTACACACCCGCCAACATCTCCTATATGAAATCCCCATTGTGCCAAGGCAGCGCTGACATACAGAGACTGATGTATTTTTACACTCACACTCACCCCCCCCAGCCTCCCTTGAAAATGTTTTGCTAGAGGTAAACTAGTCAGCATGTGTGTTTTTGAAACCTACACGAGTGAGAAAAGACGGAGCGATGTGTTCCAAGGATTGCATAAATATTTAATATTCCAAAGCCAGGCCACACCAAACGCATGCTGAAAGATCACAATGAAACAGAAAATGCACGCAAAGTCTAAATACAGAGAAAAAAAAAAGATCTATAAAATTATTTTATTAAAGTCATTTTTTTTTCTCTCCCAATTTGTTTCTTCTGTCTGGATTCGTCAGCTTCAAAGCCTTGGCATCGCAGCCGAGCGATCGGAGAACAAAAGAGTCTCTGCGTGTTGTCATTTTCAGGGCCGAGTTTGCAGCCCGGCTCTCGTGTTTTCACAGATATTATTGTTTCATTTGAAGGCCCGAGCGGTGTATATTTTCTCTCTGGGTTCGAACTCTGCTGTCTGTTCTCTGGACCCAGAGCCTCTCTTCAGCTCTCTGCTTCTGTTTGCTTTCCCCTGGCTCGCCTCAGTTCCTCACGTCATGGGCCAGTGATGATCTTACACGGGACGCCCACCTTTCCTTGTTTTAACTCCTCTCTCGATTCTCAAGAGTTGTGTTTGTTGTCATTAAGTAACCCTACATAACAGGAAGACATGATCTTCTCTGGAAACCTCAGTGTAAACAGTGTGCAGAGGTCTGACCTTTTTCCATCTCTTATTTACTTGCATTTCATACCTTGTTATTGTAAATCGTGAGTTTGGAGGGTAACATTGTGGATACCTGAACTGTAAATGTCCCCACCACCACCTACATCATTTCCAAACAGCTCTCTGCAGGCATGACTTGTATGTGTTCGTACCTGGAGGTCTTCACTTCAGTGTTCATGTCTGCGTCTCTGTGTCTGCTGCAGTCTGTCTGTCTGTCACAGCTTGAGAATCTGGGGATCAGCACATGCTTTTAATCAGGAAATCTCTGGTTTGCCAGACGACTGTACACTGCTCCCCCTCCTCTCTCTTTCTTCCTTCTCTGTAACATTTTCTCTCATTGTCGGCAGGAAATGGCTCACTGGCTCCACACAGTGGCAGAGCCGGAGCTCACACAAGCTTCTTTAATCCATATTGGGCAGTGGTGAAAAGTAGCCGAGCACATTTACTCAGGTACTTATGTGCATTTTTTTTTTCTTTCACTTGATTTCACTTTATTTCCATTTTATGCCGCTGATACTTCCACTCCACTACAGTTAAGGAGGAAACACTGCACCTTTTTACTCAACAGCATTTATTTGACATGTGTAGTAGTTATTTGTCAGATTAATGCAAAAATCAGACCAGTGGTTCCCAACCTTTTTGTTTGCTTGTAACTCTTTATAAACAACAGTCAACTACTGGGGCTCTTTGTTACATCTCATGGTTTCAATTAAATGTATTCATTTATTTATTCTTTGAGGCGCAAAGAGTTAAAACTCTTAATATTTCACATTTATCTCTAAAATGAGACAAACATTAAAAAGTGGGGTAAAACTTTATAATGACTATAATTAATCAACGGTAAATGTATGGTTAATTAAACTTTTTCACTGTTAACAAATAAAATTATGTATAAACCATTTGTTAAGCCGTTGTGAAGGTTTCTAAACATCAGTCGCAACTTCATAACCGCAGCCATATAATGTTTATAGATGAGCTACAAAGTATTTATTAACATATATTACTATACTTACTTATATATATTATATAAGTATTATAAGTTACAACTTTACAATCAATGATAAATTGATACATTATTTATAAAGCATTTCATAGTTTGTTAACAGTTTAATTACTGTTAAGAAGAATTCAGATTCAGATTAGTCTTGACTAATCCCGTGAAATTGCCAGATTTATCATGTGACCAGTGGGAAACCTCAGGACTAGACCTAACTAGAATATAAAGTAGTTAAAACCAGTGATATTATGTAACTCAGTAAATGTACTCAAATACAGTGTTGAGATACCTTTATGCTACTTTACACTTCCACTCCAGTTTGGATCCAAATATCATACTTTAACATGAGTCAGCCACACTTTGACCAGCTAGACCAATAAAATGCTGCTTATACCTTCATGCCTCAGTATAAACAACAACCTATAATGTCATATATGATAAAATGTCAG
This sequence comes from Spondyliosoma cantharus, assembly GCA_900302685.1. Taxonomy (NCBI): domain Eukaryota; kingdom Metazoa; phylum Chordata; class Actinopteri; order Spariformes; family Sparidae; genus Spondyliosoma; species Spondyliosoma cantharus. The sequence continues at coordinate 18,424 of OMLP01011564.1, read as the reverse complement.
TCACAGAGGCCATTTTCAGCAGAACAATTACTTTAAGATATATTACTTTAAGTACTGACATATTCATCTACCTTTAAGTAACACATACAGGTTATTTTGTTGTAATTGGTGAGTGAAATGTTATAATTGGAGTACTTTTAAGTAAAAAGTACATCCTTCACCCAGATTCATATGTAGTGGATAGTTAAATAAATCACCTGGAAAATGGTAAAATGTGTTCTGCTATTTGAAAAGTGATCCATTTGTAATAGTCAAGCTATTATAGACGTCATCTGTAACCTCTCCTGGCTTGCCCTTCAGTTTCAATTCATTTTGTCTTCACCTTAATCCTTACATTTCCCTGATGAGTGTCTCTTTATTTAATTTCCAGCCACCTCCAGCCTGTCTCACCTCCTCACCCTGATTTTCGCCGTCCATCTCTGTGTCTCTCAGGTGAGATTAAGTGACAGTTGGAGTGACAGGCTCATTAGGGCTTCATTACATGGCTGCTTGGACAGGAGGAGGAGAGAGGCCTGCGAGACGAGCTTATAAAGTGGGACTGGCTGGCCGGGCCACCCCAGCAGGCCCGATACCTCAGGTTCACTGGTGGCCCCCCTGGGGGAGAAGGCACACCTGGGTCAGGTGAGGCTTGCCATGAAGAAGGGCACTGGGTGCACCTTCACTGAGAAAGTGGGGGTGGATTCTTCACATTCAGCCCAGGAGGTAACCCCAAGGCACCGCACACACAAAACACTGACATGCACGCACATATATCATCACACACACACACACACACACACACACACACACACACTGTCTGCCAAGAGTATTACAACAAGTTTAGACTTTTCAACAAGTCTAGCTGACTTAAAGAAAACAGAACAAACAGTGAAATTACTTTTCCAAGCTTGAATAATGAAAATTAGGAAAAGACGCAAGTCGTGACATGAGCGCGTCGCATTAGATGTTTCAGCTCTTCCTTGAACGGCACCACACCTCTGAATCCTGTCTATTGTCGAGACTTGAAAAGCCAGTGCTGATTGTTTCTGCAGTTGGATCTGAGTTTGACGCCTGGCAACAAATGTCAGTCAGGGGTTTGTTTTCTGAGAAACTCGTCCTGAGCTGCAGCGATTAAGGCACCGAGGAGCCATTATGTAGTTAAATTAAGTGGTTAAATGGAAACCAGGTTGCTTAGGATTTGAGGGTAAGATCGGGTAACAACTCCAGTAAAGACCTCGGTTAAATAATGTTTATACATCATTCATAATGTTTAGAGTATTACATTTGTGGAATTTAATTTCAACAGCATAATTAAAGTAAAGTCATGTCGACTACTTTAAACTCACGTATGAAATATTTTCCACAGTTTTTTGACATAGTTGACTGTAACAGAACGAACCTGGCTGAGGGATAACCCTGCTATGGCGCTGCTGTCCACTTCATTATTAGTTCCTCCAAGCACTATAAATACTTCAGCCCTGCTGCAAAAATACTGATAGTGATTGTGTTTTGTGTCAAAATACAGGGTATTTTCTGCAGGCAGGTTTCAGCACCTGTCCCGGGCTCCCTGCACTTCCTTAATGGTGATAAATGAGCCACGTTGAGTCTGTCGGGGTCTTACTGAAACAGGCTGCACCCAGAACTCTGTTCCAGTGAAATATATCTTAATGAAGGAAATGTGGCTTCACTGGGACTTGCAGCTGCCACAGGTATGCAAGAGAGCGCTGTTAAATGTAGTGCGAGTGAGTGGAAGAGTTTGGAAGTGGTAGTGAGCGTGACATTAGGTTTGTGCTGATGTTAAATAACTAGTGTGTGGAAAATGTGGTATTCCCCTGTATCTTTTAATTGTCCTTAAGAAACATAGGCCACTGCTATGGGGTCACAGGAACATTATGTGCAAAACACTAAATCCATGAACATGATTCCTGTAAAGGGTGACTCCACCACACATTTACTCATTCAAGTTCGTCTACAGGTCTTGTGGAGCGCTACTGCATCTGTGATATGAGAAAAAAGTAGTATAAAGCCTTCCAGAGGAAGCTGCATGCAATCGGAGAAATTGTCTCCATGAATGTCACTCAGTGGATAAGTTGTATTGTGGGTAACTTAGGCACCAGGTTCTGACTCATTATGGACAGTTATCGGGCAAAATCGACACAGTGGAACCAAAGATATCACCTATTTTATTCCACATATTCTTCTTATTTTTCATAGCATACCCACTACATTACCCACAATGCAGCTTACCTGAGGGAATTTATCAGATTACATGCAGCTTCCTCTGTTGTCAGGAAAGACTTTACAGTACTGTACTTTTCTTCCACATATGCAGTAGTACTCCCGAAGACATAACAGATGTGTTTAGAGTCACCAGCTGGACGCTAACCCTAGCTAACTCCTAGCAATAAAACATAGGTGGTAGATGAGGACTGTACCCTCATAATAATAATGCAAATAACAAGACTAATTTATAAAATCAGTGTTCACTGTTGAAGTAACGCTGTTAGCTAATGTTAGCATTTTCTAGCTTGCTTAAAACATCATGGTCCTTCAGGTTACAACACGGATTATTTTACAGAGCTTGCAGCCCCTCTTCAGATGTTAATTTGTAAAAACATAGTTAAATAGTTAACCACAGTAACCAAACTGCTGCCGACTATAGCTGCCATCAGCTAGTTGCCATTAGGACTATTGCCTCTCGATGTACAAAGTGGTATTACAGCATGAGACAGGATGGGCCAGGGCTAGCTGATTAGAATACGAACTTCAGATGATATCTCTGCAACACAAAAACATAAATGACATACAGACACATAGATGTCTTTAACAGAATGTCAACACGTTCACATGGTGTTGATTAAGGTCATTTTTGAATGTTTTAAACCTTAATTCTTACACATTTCACATTTAGGCCTGTTCTGTTGGTTTGTAAAATCAGTGAGCACAGAGATACGTCGCAATTGTTTTGGCCATCACAGAACTAATTTACTATAGAGATTGGTCAGTTACTTTACCTTTGGACACGAAACAGAGACCCATATCAAAACGGGCTCAGCAGTGAGAAAAGATAAGAATAAAAAACACATAAAAAGAAGCCAACTCTCACTGATTACATGCAGCTTTGGTCGCAGGGTTTATTTTTTCCTTGTTCGATTTGATTATGGTTTTAATTTACAGTGTTTTTTCCTCCAGATCCAAGTTTTGAAATGTACAGATGTTTCTGTAATGTTTACAGTATATTCCACTGAGCTTAATTTGACTCCACACAAAGCTCCTGTGTTGTACCCCATGACACTCGTTTTAAACTAATCACAGAGCAACCCCATTAAACAGACTCTGAGGTTTTTGCATTTATATCTAAACAGGAAGGCAGATCTCTCCAAAGAATTAAGTGTGATTTGGCTCCAATTGCCGGCCAGAAATCATCGAGGGAACATGAACATACACAAAGACTAAACTTCTACTTTCAATCTCATCTCTTTTTTTCTCCTCTCTCTAACCACTGTTCCTAATTTCATTTTGCCAGTGAAAACATAACCACACTGCATTGGTCTTCCTTTATCCCCTCTTTGCTTTGGCTGCAGCGGTTTCCCATCCCCATGCTCAGATGTGACCTTTCACCCATGGCGGCATACTGACTCTCGATGGCAGACAGGCCGGTGTCTAATGCTCACCGCTCCACAGATCGGTTAAGTCACGGTCATTTAAGACAGTCACTGTGGCTAAGAGGAACGAGCGGCTGGATGGAGATTGAGGATGGATGCGTGCATTGTCTTGGCCGAATAGTATTGACTTCACTTTTTCCCCGTCTTTCCTTTGCTCTGGAGACCAACGGACGCCTCATTTCTTCCCGCTCTCTCCTGCTCATTACTCTCCTGTTCTTTATTTCTCTCTTTGCCTGTCCTTGAGGGAAGAAAAAAAAGAACTGGCATTTTACAGCTCAAAGGCAGTTGTTTTTACAATATGTTTTTCATGATGTCTTCCTGGATATCAGTTTATAAAAGTGGTTGGTTCATAAATTTCACACAGTGGCCACTCTTCAAGTGACCCACGGTGTTCTTTGAATAGACTAAATTAAAAGCAGACTGCAAAATAGAAACATATCAGGCATATCAAGCTGACATTCAAAACCACGGCGGCCTCATCACTGGGTATCATTGCTCTATTTGGTGAAACGATAATTAAGATAATAGTTCTGTGAACTCTAGCAGTGTGGGGTTGTAATAGTCGCTTTCGCCACAACAGGAACTACTGGGATCTCTGCACCGGCTTGCCAAAACCACAGAGCTTACACAGCCCAGAGGATGACAAGACAGAGAGAACGAAGAGAAGGGGTGGGTGAGACAAAGAATGAGGCACACTATAGGGTCCTATAAAGACTTTCATATGTACCGTGCCATGAATGTTTGATTTTCAGAGACTGCGGCGTGGCTTGGCAGCCTCTCAAGGAAATCCAAGAATAATTTCCATGAGTAGAGGAGTAGATGTATGACTGTACAGATCATAGCGCTCTGTTAGTCATATGTGTCTCATTGATCCAGACTTTTCTTCCTCGTCATTAGAGGGTTACAGTGATGGGTTCAGCGTCGTGGCTGTAACAGCCCTAGATATAATGCCTTGTCAATCAAAATCTTCTGACCTCAACGTGTTTGCATTTTTGACAAAACTTTGGTGAACAATGTGATCGCTGGAAAAAATAACAGATGAGAAACCTTTTCTTATTAGAAGAAACACTCAACACTCACAATAGCCAGTTCTTATTCAGGGAAATTTATGTAAAAGTATCCAAAACACCTATCCCAGTCTGGCCCAAAGTAAATCCAAAGCGGTTGTTGAGCTATTTGGAGTACAGGCATGGTTTTGGCCTCTTTTGAGAGGTTATAAACTGATGTTCTCCCCCAACTTTTCAGATGATCTGTAAGTGCTTCTGGCATTAATCTATATGAGTTTGAACACACTGAATTATTTATCTTTGCCTACATTTTTAATGCAAAAATAAGTCTGCAAATGACCCGTAACTTCCCCTATTAGCTGGAAAACACGTTCAAATGAAATAAAAATATCACTGAAAATGAACACTCAACACTTATTTTTCTAAGGAAATATTCAGGTGACTGTCACAAAAATGACTTTTTGTGACTTCAAAATACCCCTGATTAAGAGTAACAGGGGCAAAAACTCATTATAGTTCTTTATGTCTGTATGTCCGACACTAACGTTATGGATAAAAAACAAGTGCCTTTTTAAAGAGCAAAAATGCATAACATGATATAAACTTACATCATTTCCATGTTTTGGGCTGTAATAAACTGCATGTTGCTGGATTTGAAATCTCATCGACTACATGATGCATCAATCATCTGGAGGCGGGTGTGTAAGAGGCTCAAAAGAGAGGAGAAAGAAGAGAGAATGGGTGACTTGTCTACATGATCACTCATTGATGGTTGTAGGCTCTAGGTTGGACATAGATGCTCATATCTCCTCAAATGAGCTGTCAATCAAACAGCTGCCATCCCAGGCTCTCCTGTGTATAGGGGTAATGGTGTTGTCTCTTTACAGATAAAAGCATGAAAAAGCATCCGCAATAGCAATTTTTAACAGCTGGATCACTCTATGTAGGCGTCTGTAGCAGCTGACAAACTGTATATTTGACTTACCATCGCTGCTAGTGGAATCTGTTTTGTAACATACAGTTGGTCTGCCAGAAATATCCCAGTTGAAAGTTTTTCCCTCTGCACAGGTCTTGTTTCTACATGCTTTTTTGATCTTGTAAAGTTCTGTGCTGAAAGGAACTTGTTTCTTTTCTCTCCAAGACCATGTTTGATTCCTCACAGTGATAATCCCCTTGCTTTTCTCCCTGATAAGCTGACATTTACCAGCACGATGATGACAGAGTGTCTGCGTGGTCCAACAAAGTCTTAATCTCTGTATGTAATGACCTGCTAATTGGCTCACTTCCAGGTCCTAATGAGACTTTTAATTAGTGTTTTATTACAGGCGGATGTGCTGATAAGGTCAACCTGTCATTACTGCCTACAAATACATATTTGTAGGCACAGTGTAGCACACAGTGTTAACATCAGTTGTTACAAAGTGCTGATCAATAATTTTGTCATTTCCAATAAGATCAAATGTTCTTGTTAATGTCATTCTCATTATATTGTCCAATATCAGGGTATTTAGAACGATAGTTAAAGTAGCGGCTCAACATTCCTGGAAAACTTATTTACTTTCTTTCAGAGAGTTAGATTAGAGGATTTATGTAGCACTCATGTCTGCCAGTTAAGTATGAAGCTGGAGCCAGGAGGTGATTAGCCTAGCTTAGCATAAAAGCTTTGATCCACAGAAGAAGCTAACCTTCACTTAAAGCAATGTTGTATCTTGTTTGGTTATTATATGAGTTGAAGTATAGTTGACAATTTGTGCTCTTGGGCTGCAATTAACTATCATCATTCATTGTTGATAAATATGCTAATTATTTACTCTATTGATGGATTAGTTGTGTGGGCTATAAATTATCAGAAAAATAAAAAAGTAAATCAAGAAAGTCGATCACTGTTTACCAGAGCTTCATAGATGTCTTGTTTTGTCCACAAACCAGAGATATTCGGTTTACCATCATAGAGGCGTAAAGGAACCAAAAAGATATTCACATTTGAGAACTGGAATCAGAGAATTTTGACATTTTGCAGTCCAATAAAACTCATGAACAGATGACCAAAATAGCTGGCAAGTAATTCAGAAGGTGATAACTTATTGATTAATTGTTTAATCTGTATTGTGTTCTTTTGGGGGACGTTTGTGTCAAACCTTTTTTTGATGAACAAAAGTTTGTTCATCTGACGTTTGCTCCTTTGCAGAATTTCCAGCTACAGTACAGCACAGGTTGCCAGATTCAGTCCACAGACACAAGTTTTGATTCAGATCACTGCACAATGATCACTGAAAGTAGCCACAGCACATAACTCCCTCTAAACATGTATGGATTCAACAAACGAAACACAACATGTTTATTAGAGGTGTAAACTTTTGGAACCCTGGTCCCAGTCTCATGCTAAGCTAGGCTAATCACTCCCCGGAGAGTGTGCTAAATCGTGGCGAGTAAATGCGCTGTTTTAGGGTTGTTGCATTTTGAAAATGATATGACTTAAAAGCTCTGGAAGCACCCACCTGAGGTTGGATTTCATGTCTCACACTTTGCACATAGAGTGATTATAAGGAGTTGGAGCGTTGGATGGAGTTCTGTCTCCCCTCTGCCTCATGATTTTCCAGGGCTCTCAAGGAATGATGCTGCACAGCAGAGGTAACGATCGAGAAGTGAGATGAATCTTCTTCTTCTTCTTCATCAACTCCTCTGTGATATCTGTGGTGCTACACCTCCATCCTGTGCACTGTTCTGCCTCTGTTCCTGCGGCTGAAATCTTACTGCCAGATCCGTCTTTACATTCAATTTTGTTTACTACTTTCAGTGATTAACTCTTTTTGACTCTACACATGCGGCACGTAGTATTTACTATCACATCTCTGTGTTTGGTTTAGCCAACCAGTGTATTGATATGTACAGTGTTTGAACAAAGCTGTTATTCAAAAATAATCATTAACTTGATTCCATGAACTCGGCTATTTTGAGATATTGGTCTCAATCACACATCTCACCTGCGCACTTGCACGCACGCACACGCACACGCACACACACACACACACACACACACACAGTAAGAAGGCATGATGTTGGCGTCATGGCAGTCTCAGCTCTCAGGCATGAAAAGATCGATTCTATTCCATGTCTAATTTGGGCTTTTCAGGCTGGATATTGCATGGACAATATGCGCATGTTGCCAGGTTTGTGTCAACATTTCCAGTGCTCCCGTGGTGTTAATGGGCTGGGCTGCGAATCGTCTCCACGGCAATGGTCAAACGTGGCCAGCCTGGTGACGTACACCGGTAAGTCCATCCAAGAGAAATAGCAAGTGTGTGTGTTTGTGTGTATTTTGAGGTGTGTTCAAAGTCCCCCTCCCCTCCCTTTTTTCTGGTTCCTGAGGATTGGGCAGCGGTGTGAACGGCGGGTCAATGCCAGATTCTGCTTTCTACATCCACACCGGAGGACTTTAGTGGGGCAAGCTTTGGCACATGTCAGCTCTTGTCGAGTCCAGGACCCTGCCTTCTCTCAATCTCACTGGCACAGCCTCATCTGGCAAGACCGACCTTCACCAGGGCAATGAGAGAGCTTGATTTAATCACGGTATGACTGGTGCTGTGTGGGTACTACACAGGTTTCACAGACGGTATAATGTCGAGACAGGGTGGCCTGCTGCACAGTTTTGTGACTGAAAGGTTGCAAGTTCAGTCAGAACAAGAGCCAGAATCTTTTTTTTCTTTTTCTTTATTTGCCTCTGAGTCTTACAGTGAATTGAAAGCAACCATCCTTGAAAAAGTCCACACCACTCAGCAGGAGCTTTATTTTTGTGAAAACACTTTTACATAATTGCTGTGACAAGGTTTTCCCTGTCACAACAGCCACCGCTCCACCTTCTTTTTCCTTTCTACAAACACATCCATATGTGGGAATTGACGTCCCGTGATGTTTGCTTAAATCTTA
>OMLP01011555.1:18077-30364 GCA_900302685.1 Spondyliosoma cantharus | reverse complement strand
GCGTGGGCCTCCAAACGCACCACCTGCCCCTGTTGTGCTCCACTAGGAGCACATCGCGCAGATGTCTGCGCAGCCTATCAGAGGGGAAAATAATTAGTTCTTCTGTTTAAATCAACTTTTCATTTTCCGTTTGTATTTTTTATTTTTATTTTTTACAGTTTGCTATTGATTTTTCTGTTTGACAAAATGTAAATAAAGAAATGTCACAAAGACATACTTTCCGATGTTTTGGGCTCACTCTCACTGAATAGCGAGGTCATGAATGCATGGTGATATTTTTGCTACATTATGGCCAAGCATGCGCCCTTAAAATAGCATCTGAATAAGCGCCACTGACTTTCGACTGGGTTTTTCCTGGTCTGTAGCGCAAGTGTTTTCTGAAACGGCAAAATAGCACCAGGGAACATTTGCGCCGGAACACGCCTCCTCTTTTCGCTGAACCACCCCAGGGAGCGCAAAGTCATTCCCTAATTTAAGGACGTGCGTCTGTGGAGGGAAAATTCCAATGTGCGCCGGGTGCAAAATAGGAATGATACAAGCGCCAGCGCACAATGTCAATTGCGCCGAGTGCAAGATAGAGCCCATGGAATCACTTCCCAAAAATGTCCTCAACCTGTTAGTTAAAAACTTGTTCTAGTCCTCGCTTTGTAGCAAGTACACACAAACACTAAATCAACTCTGCACATGCAACATGCAGAATTGGTCATCAAACTTTCACATGTGGTGAGCTGTTCAGAAACTACAAATGATGCAAAAAAACGAAAGAATCTAGAGACGTTATTGTTTGAATATTCCAAGATATGATAGTGACGCTCTCCGATCATGAGTCACGGATTTCATGTCATCCAAGATACTGTAGAAATTAGGTCATATTTGGGCTACGTACATGCCAACAATAAGATGTATCTGAAATATATAAGAACAATAAATATCTTCATGAAGTATATTGAGTTCATATTTGATCTATGGTGCATATCAACAAAACTCATACACATTAGAAATATCCCATATTTTCCAGGGAATCTTGAAGATATCCAATCATGACTTTCTGGCCCTTTACTCCACATGTGAAATGTGACATGTGAAAACAATGACATAAAAAATATGTACTAACCATTCATTTTCTAAAGCCTACAACAGTATGAAGCTGTAGAATGTTACAACTATCAAGTTGCATTAAACAAACGCACCTCGTTAGTGATGCCATGTCACCTACATATCAGTTATCAATGAATCTGGGGGCTCGGACTGATTATTTACCATCAAGTTTTTTTTTTATCGCAGATGAGAATTTTCAGTTCTAAGTGAATTCATGAATGCAAAAGAACATTTCTGTTCTTTCTGTAAGTCTTGCAAACGTTGGTGCTGAAATGCAGGATGTGAGGGATGTGAAGGATGAAAAGTCCAATAGTTTGTGGGACAAACACAAAGACAGAAAAGAAAAAGAAAATATTGAAATTGACTGTCATAGAAAAAAAAGGGATCCTCAGTCCGCCCCTGGTGAACATAGTAAATCACAGAGGGATACTGACGTTCTTGAAGAGTTGATGGAACAACTATTGATAAAAGAGGAATGTTTGGAGAAAATAGATGAGAACGAAACTGCAGCCGCCCATATCAAAATGCTTCTGATTAAAAAAACTAAGCATTCCATGCATCCAATTTGTATCCTCTTGTGCCTGCAGTCCTTCAGAAGGACCTTACACGTACATGAAAATTGCATGAATGATATGATCATCTTCGATTCCACGTTGCTCAAGGTAACACATTATTTTCTTCCTCAAGCTTGCACACTGTCAGAGGACATGATGATGTTATATCATGCTGATGTTTATATTGAAAATGTCCTGTGAGAGTCCAATTCATCACTTTGCAGAGATATGCCAATATAAACTCTTGTAGTTGTCCACTTGTAGATTTTGGACATGTCTGGACTACATGGTAGCCCTGCACATTTATACGGACTGCCAAACCAAGCTGTATATGTTTGCCACATGTGCTACCTTGCATGTTTCAGTATCACATGTGTAGAACTGGCAAATGAAACAGGTTTGAATGCGTTAAATATAAACACAATTGTCTATTGATACGGAAATGTATGCAATAAGTTTTTGAGATTATCATTATTTACTATCCTGTCAGCCGTTTCTGAGTAAAAAAGGCTTGAATGGAGACAGATAATCCATTGATAATTATGTTACCTTCAGAATAACTTAATTAATACTTCTATTATGCGCCACAGACTCATCAAATCAAATATATTCGAAAAACATGAGCTTAATTAATAAAATCAATCATTTCAATGAAGTGAATCCATGTCACAGTTGGGCTAACAAGACCCAAATGTAGACACCTGGAAACAGACTGAGGACGAGCATGCAGGCAAACTGCTTTGCTCAGGAATTACTGTCAAGAACTCAAAGCAACAGAATATCCAAAGCAACCACAGTGACAGCTAAGACAGGGTTTTAAATACCCAGTGGATAATGAGATGGAAGGCAACAGGTGAGGCAGGAGAACATGAGGCATCATGAAGGAATTAGCAGCAGGCTTGCAGAGCTGAGCGACACGTGGATTTGTGGGCAGGACAGATGAGGAAGGGCTTGAACTGCATTACACACACAACAATCAAACCCATTATGAAAGAGTTCACTGATTTTTAAGTGATGTCTGCATGTATCCACCAAATAAAATCCTGACAAATCCTCAACAGTTGGTCTGAGCAGACGAAATTACGGCACGATTTCATGCACAAACTAGTACAAAACTGCACGGCACCTTCTGATGCATAAACACACCTTCAGCTGTTGATGCAAATGGGCACTGCCACATGTTAATTAAATTTAACTTCACTGTCAACTGATTCTGAGCTGTTTGTCTCACACATCACATCTCCCACAACCGCCCTGAGTGTTTTCTTAACTGATGCTCCTGTAGGCAGATTGACATCATTTTTAGTGCCTTTCTTTTACAAATGACTACTGCAAAAGTTATGAGAATTATGAGAATGCTGCTTTTTGATGTGCCTCCACAATGGTTGAAGCTTGGCTATGTTTCCGCAACTCAACCTACTTGGTTAGTGTTCAAAAAAACACTATCAGGGTTGAAATAAACCAAAACTGACCAGTAGTACAGCAGTCTTTGGTGTCAAAGTCTCATACTTTGTGGACATAACCAGGTGCTGTTATGTTACGCTACATCATGCTTCTTCTGCTATTGCTGCTGACGGACAACATTCATTATTCTTAAGGAACCATCAAGAACACATAAATGTACAGAAATCAATCCTCACAAGAAAAACAACAGCGTCATTCAGTTCAGCAAATGCCCCAAAACAGCATGCAGTACTGTACGTTTATGCTCAACTGACAAAGCCCTCTAGTGGTCGTTGAGATTTCAAGCAAGCGTTGCGCTGGGACAAGGGCGAGGTGAACAGATGGTTCAGCAAAACTTCAGAAAGAGCTGCTAGTTTCTTTAAACATGACAAAAATAGTGTCAAAACCTCAACAGCTTCTTTATTATTGTTAACATGACAACAAAGGCCCCTTAATCTATCAAAATAGTCATTTTCCAAGATCTTTCCCTTAAACTAACCAAGTCATGTTTGCACCTCAGCCCAGAAGTGTGACTCGAGTCAATTAGTCTTAGTCTCAAGCAGGAAATGTTTTCTTGGGTAACTCAAGTCCCAAGTCAAGTCAACCCCTTTTCCCTGGACGGCTTTAGAGGCCATGGATATGGAAGAAGCTGAAATCTTTGTTCTTTACTCTTGTATTTGGGACCCCATTAGCTGACACAAAGTCATCACTAATGTGTTACTGACTCATGTGAAGTCAGATATTGTATGCATGGGTAGTTAGATGCATCAAAATAAGAGGGAAATGTGTGCCTTACTGTTTCTCTGCCCAAATTATATATAGTGTCTTTTATTTTCCTGCAGCCATACCTATAGCCCCCTAATGAGAAGGAGGCCCATTAAATAGAAATCCTGTATGCAGTCAGAGTCAGCCCGGCGCCTGGAGATGGAATGGAGTCTTTCTCTCTCTATTAGTGCTAGATAGGAAGTCATCATTAGGAACTGAGAACAAAAACAGCATTATTTCTCATATCCTTTGTGCTAATGTGAGATTTCGACTTGAATTTAAACTTGAGCGTTGTAAAAGTGAATAGTTCTGGACATGTAGAAAATGCAGTTATTTTCCATTGTGATGGATACATTTAACAAGTACAGCAAAAAACATTAATGAGCAGAAAGGAATATAGAACCAAGTGTGTTGGTTTTTGTTTCCTCTGGATTCAGACAAAGGGGACCTTTGCACTTAAGAAGGGTTAGTGGCAATATGGTGGCTATAATTAAAAGTTGTTGTTCTCTTTTTAACCCAATCTCAGCCTGTATCGATTTGTAATACATTTCTAATGTGAATTTTCGTAGCAGCCAGTTTGGCTTTTAGGAATGTCCTTACTGTGAGAGGGTCACTGCAGAGAGTCCATGAGGGAGAGAAGGAGACTTGATGAGCTTCAGCTCAGCACAGCAAACCTCTGCAGGACACATCCTGTCCCCTAGTGGACATCAGGGGTAACTATTCTATTCTTCAGTCAGTGGAATTGACTGCATGTTGAGGAGCGGGTCTGAGCCATATCAACTCTGCACATACTCTGTACACGCTCTGCATAAAGACACATAATTTATTGCAGCTCATACACATTTACATCTAAGTGTTGTCTGTCTGTACAATCCGACATTTCACTTTGCAGTGGAATTTGTCATCCATTCAGTACTTGACATGTATTTATGGTACACCCTTCGTTGTATAAATCAAAACTGAATGATGAAAGAAGAAGAGGCCAGGGATACTATCCTCTGTGAATTTAGAGGTTGAGGAGAGCCGACATAGCGTGTAATCAGACGACAGAGGTACGGTTGCAGTGGAAGGGATGAGATCACAAAAAAGCAAAAACAATATTCTCAATTAGATCCAATTGTTGCCCATTCAATGACAATGATCAGTGGCAAACTGAGACGTTGTGTAACTGAAGTGTTTGATGCCACACTCAACAACAGTTAACAGAAACTCCTTTACTTTGTCGAGTGAGGTTTCTCTTATCCATGAGTACAAGATCTGAAATTATTTTCAGGCAAGGTGTCGTGCTTATTGGTGGCTGTTTTCCCAGCTAGAAAAACAACTGAACCAATCACAACCCTATAGGCAGGATTAAGAATGGAGATCGCATCCTCTGCCAGAGTGCAAATCAATTCCAAAAGAAAAATAGCAACAAGTGTGGCTCACAGCAGCGCAGATGTACAGTTTGCCTTAAGTTTACTTCCAAACATAACAACTTTTACCCCCAGTGTCTGTGGGATGCAGCTATGACGTGCTCCAGCTCCAGTGTGGCTGCCGGAGACAATCCTCTGCCAATCTAGTCAGCGTGCCAATGTCCTCTGGACACATTATCAAAGCATCTAGCTCTCATAGGGCTCTTTCCTATGCTGTGCTTTGTGGTTTTGCAGGACCAGCTTGCATCTCACAATAAGTGCAAAAACTGTTATCAAAACAATATTGGAAATGTGGTTGGCTGCTCAAAGACACTTCCAGTGGATTTGGAATTATGATGCCACAGCCAGGCGCAGCCGCACCCATCGGTCATTCAACGTGACATTTCCTTGCGATTAATTATTAAGGTAACTGTTACTACAGCAGATTATGTGGCAACTAAAATTATGTTTAAATGTTACTATCAGAAAATGTTTGTTGCACTTTATTTTAAAGTACACTAATAAGACCTCATAAGACATACTATGGTTCAAATTAGACAAAAAAACAAAAGTAATATAATCTTCATTAGACAGTTATACCCTACTTAGAAACCATACACTTAAATCACGCTGGAATTAGAAGCCACATTTAAATCCTGACTAGACCTCAAATAAACTTTAAATATACACTATGATGCCAAATTATAAAATGTAATAGAAGATCCAAAATGTATTATTTAGATGCTGTTTTACTCTTACCAAATAATACTGTAATGAGACACCACATTTAAAAGGGCAACTCCACCAACACATTACACATTGAATGAAATTATTTGCACAACGGGATAACATACAAAGTGAATGATTAGACATGATATTGCGATTAATCACTCTGGGCAGCGTGATTGAAGCGATGATGCAAAAAGTTTTCGTAATTGTAATTTTGGGAAATACGTCTCAGCACAGCATAACTGATCGATCCAAACTCCATTCAGGGTATTAAAATGTTGTTTGCTTGTCGTCTGGCCGACAGACCTGACAAAGCATGAATCCAGGCTTTTTACAAGGCATTAGGATGTTGTTATTTCGCCCTCCTTTTGATCCATTTATTGCAGTCACATTTTTATTTGCATACTCAACTTTCCTTATCCGGCTGTCAGACATTCCTGGCCCTTATCCTTGATACCTTCAACTTGAAATAAGTATGTACACTGATGTGAACAGTTTTCCTTGCTTCGCTTCTTGTAATTATGATCTGAATATTACATGAATGGTGCATAATAATGAGAATATGTGTATTTCAGGAACAGGATGTTGAACAGTCTTTCCTTGAAGATCTACTGGTACCAGGTAGCCACGTCCCAGATCTTGAGGGCCTCTATATCTTATACAGATAAATCAATAAAGCAATAAATAATTAATTGCTTAAGATTGTTATGGTCCAGCAGACAGTTCAGTTATTGAACATCAGATCAGCAAAAATACTTATGAGACCCCTTCACTTGCATTCTATGAATCAGTGGCGCCTGAGACCTTTTTTATGTTAGATCTGTCGATATTCTGTGCAAAATGGTGCCAAATCAAAAAATCAAAAAAAACACTATTGGTAAGCTCTCAAATACTATCAATAAAGTAAAAAAAAAATCAAATGTTAATGAACTAGACTGTAAATTAATGGTATTGTTGCTTTGGGCAATTTGTTTATTTCTCCTCCATCTGTTAGTCTTGTGTCTGTACACAACACCGCCTGCTGTATGAGAGGCTTTAACAGACGTAAAGGTATATAGAGTACGGACAGTCCATGGTTAATGGAAAGCGCCAGTCACGCTATATCTGTCCTTTTTCTTCACTTCTGTTAAGATCTTATTTTACCCACTGTGCCTATAAACACTGTGTCTCTGAATGAAAGGATATTCCGAGTGAAGCTCAACTAATTCTGTCTTCTCCACGGTCTGAAACAATGGTGGCAGCACAAATCTCTGCGTGTCTGGCTGAAATCTCTCAGTGGATGTCTGCACGCCAGCTGAAGCTCAACCTCAACGAGGCTGAGCAGCTCCCCCTTCCAGGGACAGTGTATCCCATCCATGACCTCTACATTAACATTGAGAACACTGCAGTGTCTCTGGCATGGACTGCAAGAAACCTGGGCGTGACACTGAATGACCAGCTTTCCTTCGCTGTCAGCATCGCTGTGACAACCCGCTCCTGCAGATTCATCCTCAGCAACATCAAAAGTCCGCTCCACACCCAGGAGGTGGTGCAGTTCCTGGTCTAGGCACTTGTCATCTCATGCATAGACTACTACAACTCACACATCCTGTCTGGTCTGTCTGCACCTGCCCTCCAACCTCTGCAGGCTCATCCAGAAGCCCAGCTGGTCTTTGTCCTCACACACTACATCCATCCTCGACACCCTTCCCTGGCCACCAGTGGCTTCTTGCATCACATTTGTATGACTAATATTTGGTTACCATGCTGCCAATGGCTGAAGCCCAGCCTGCTTCCGGGACTTGGGTCAAACCTGTTTTACACCACCAGAAGAAGGGCTCTGCCTCTGCCCATCTGCTGGTTGCTGTCCTATCTCCACAAAACAACCTTTTTCTCTATCTCTAATTGTTTCTTAATGTAGCAGCTGAAGAAGGTCGTCACTTGCATGATTCTTGCCATCTTCAGGTTGTATCAGAAATCAAACTATGCCCTTGACAAGCCATATATGCCTTTAAAATCCAACAGCATTGTAATCATTGCCAAATGTATTGTAATATCTATAAAGTAACATCATAAATGTTTAGTGCGCCAGCATTAAAAGCAATTTTACCTACAACAGTCTTTCACCTTGGTCCTAAAATGGCCTTGTGTAATTAGATTCAGTGTATTATCATAAATAAAATACAACTCTGTGAGTGTGTGGACCAATACAGTGACAAACAAACTGAGCTGCTTTCTCTTCCCTCTTCCTTCTCGCCTTGACAACATGAATGTACTCTTATCATGATGCTTCAGTATAATCATATCCGTACAGTAAATACATGTGCAAGGCTTCTTTTTGTCTCACTGAGAGCAACAAAGATGGACAGGTTAACAGAGCAGCACGAAAGTTAAAAAAAAAAAAAAACAACAGAGCACGCGACAAACACTGAACTTAAGATCAAACGTAAATACAAACTCCAACCCAGACCTTGACATGTATTTACAGAGAGCGTTTTTGCATATCTTAATACAACTGCTACATCTTTTCCCCTCAATTTACAACATTTTAGATAGAAATACAAAGCATGTAAATGGGCAGTAAGTATTTGCTTAATTAAAACCATTTCCGCTTCCCTTATGGACTTGTAGAATTCCTTTCTGATCTCTTCTGATGATTTCCTCAGGGTTGCTAGTTAGCTAGCTCTTCTTTGTTTGGCAGGTGGAGAGCATATTGTTATTCAGGAAAAATATGTGTACCCAACCAACAGAAAAAAGAGTCTCTTCAAAAGTTGTCCAAATGCATGTAATGTAAATCCCTTTGGAAATATAATACACTATAATACAATAAAGAAATAATGTAATTTGTTACTTTGTATGTGTTTGTTTTTAGCAGTTTGTAGTATAATTAGGGGTGTAACAATACATGTATTTGTATTGAACCGTTTTGGTACAGGACGTTCGGTTCAGTACACGGCTGTACACGGGTCAGTTCCCAAACGGAAGTCGCGTGTGTTTATTTTCCGCCTGCAGCTACACGTGCAGCCCGTTTATGTCATAGCTAACGCTAGCGAGACAACCAGAGCTTGAACACCCTCCCTTGTGGCTAAAGTCTCCTGCTTGGGAACATTTCGGCTTCCTGGTTAAATATTGCAACGGAGAAACACATGTTTCCGGTGTGAAAGTTTAACTCCGGTGTTCATTTTAACTGCCGAGGGTCCCAGGTGTGCTGGAGGTGCAGTTTGAGAATCCTGTCTCGAGAGAGAGGGGTCCTCGGCCATGTCCGCTAACCAGGAAAAACATTCCGATCGCCCTGCTCATCGATCCAAGTCATGTAGATGTATATTTATTTTGACGTGGCTTGGACACTACTATTCCACACGGAGATGCCGGAACACTGCAAACCACTGTTCAACGAGCGCTACAGAGCACAGTGACAGTGTAGGTGACTGTGGCGATGCCTGTCCAAAAAAACGTGACCGTCAATAAATCGTCCAAAAGTGCATATCTTCGTCCTTATATCTTAAGGAATGAAAGCCTGTACTCACAAATAACTCATGGGTGGAGTCAATCTGGACACATTAATCTTTCTGGCAAAAAGTATGAAGGTTGAGTTAAACTCAACAGGGCTACATGCTGGAACTGTTAGTGCTGCACTTGTGGAAAAGTTTTGTTAAAAGCTCTTAACAAGCTGTGAGGAATTTATATTTATAACATTTCATATATTTTTTGTTTGAGAATATTTTATTCAGTGGAAGGCTTATTTTATATGTATTTTGTTTATTTGAGAATAATGTATTTAACTTATTACCAGGCAGCACTTTACAACAGTATTCTATTTTTTAAAATTGTATTTTCATATTTTGTATAATGTTACAATAAATTGTTAGTTTACAAAAGTTCTGAATACACAACAAACAAATTTCTGTTTTGCATTTTGTTCCCATACTGTACCGAAAATGAACCGAACCATGACCTCAAAACCGAGGTACGTATCGAACCGTGATTTTTGTGCATCGTTACACCCCTAAGTATAATACAAGTCATTAAAGCAAGCATGAAGAATCAGTACTGCAGCTTCTGTAATGTAGATAAGAGATAATGTAGAGTCAGACTTTATGTTTATGATGATTATCCTGATGAATATTTTGATCCAGCTGTTCTCATCTGAACTCTCCATCTAATTATTCTCCGTGTGAGAGCTGATGAAGCTCGGATGACTACTAATTCTGTGTAATCGCTCTCTCAGCTCTCATAACAAAGTCGTCAATCTACGGAGGTCAAGTTGTATCCAGTACATTTTTCTCCACTCTGAGAGATATTGTCCTAAAAATAAGACTTTGATGACACAATATTTTTTTTTCTCCTAAGTGCACAGTGGACCCCTGTAGACACCACTAAGCCGTAGTACCGCTCTGTGTTGGCCATCTGGACAGTCATTCATGTGTAGATAACATAGTGACTCATGTCATATGGAGTCAGAGGAAATAGAAGTTATCCAAAAACAACTTGTCCGATATCCCATTTGCTGTGTCTCATGTGTGGTATTTTAAGACCATGTTGTCACTGATGCAAGATAAATCTTTAAATACCAAACTAAAACAACAGATATTTTAGTTGTAGTTGGGTGATTTCTTTAGAAACAATGAGCTGTGTTGGTTTGTGCTGTGTTCGATATCATTGTTGTTGTGCATCATTTTTGCATATGTGTTTTTTAATTTAGCGGTAAGTGCAGTTGAAGTCCCATAGAGGCCCTCCATTACTGTTTGCTTGAAACCAAATATTTTCATCATTAACGACTCGCCCCGTTATTGCATCAAACTCTCAGCTAGAAACGTCATTCTTACGGTAAACACATCACAGCCCTTTGTACTTGATCACTCTAATTTAGCTTTGATATCTCTTGCGTTTTTTCCATTGATCACAGTGTGAGTTTACAGTTTATTTCAGATGTTTTTCTCACTTCAAATTGGATGTGTATTTGATCTGTGAGGGGATGATGTAATCAACAGAATGAGGAGCCACAATTTTAAAACCTGAAAAAACATGTTAAATTGCTCTTAGCCCCAAAGGTCTAAATCTTCACACACTTATCATACATCAAGATGATCACACTCCTACTCTGTGCGATTGTAAAAGTCTATCCCACAGGAAATGTACTCTTGCAGCTCTGACCCTTAATTGATCGGAAAAACACTCACAATTTCCTATCCACGGCCGTTGTAATTGAAGGCTTGAATCATTCTCAATATGCTTCTTTATTTCTTTTTTTTTTAAAGGTAGACGCTGATCGTGACCATGATCGTTGCTCACCTATCAACCCAGTCGCCAGGATATAATGTTAACATTATCTGCAAACCACAAATATGTCAAAGGTTGACATTTGTACCAAACATGGCTTATTAAGCTCACATTATATGTTATTAGCTACGTTTCACATCAGGAGGTGGCAGGGACGGCAGTGGAGTTATAAGCCAAAAAGACTGCCAATAAGGCCAACTGCAGTCCAAGTCAATCAAAATCAGCTATTTTTCACAAGAAGTTGGACCATCTTGATGGTGGCGACCAAATCTGGTATTTTAAGCCAAACCATGATTCTTTCTAACCGTGACCAAGTGGTTGTTGTGCCTAAGCTTAAGCCGAGCATAAACACAGTGTCTTGGCAAAAGTGAAATAGAAAATTTAACCTAAATAGACGTAAAGTTGCAACATAAAGAAATGTTCTGTTTTAACTTATCTGGGGTTTTGCAGTTAACGTACTGAGCTAATATGTATTCTGGCTGTTGGGTTGAACCTATCAAAGAAGTTTTGATGCCTAAGCCTAAACCTGCAATGTGTAAATATTAAAAGCTTAATCAAAACTTTTAGTTTATTATATTTTATGATTTGGATGAGCACTGTGATTTATCTTTTTTACAAACCAGATTGTTGTTTCACGAGTTAGTGGGAAACGGTGGTTGGCTTTTGGTTTATAGTGTTTTTTTCGCTCTCTGCTTGTGCAAAGCAGTTTCCCTGGGCAATGCAGTCACTTGCTGGCGCTGCCTTGCAGATAGACCGAGATCAAATCCTACAGGTGCATCATCTACTCTTGCACTTACTGTCTAGGCCACTTCAAGCTTCCCATCAAGTCGGCGAAAGACGACTGTTAACATATATCTAGAAGCACAACTCGAGGACATAATTCACAGTGAGGACAAGATGCTAAGAAAGAAGGAAATGGTAAGATTTAAAGTCATGAAGCCACTTACATTAACATTATCTTAAGCAAACTTACTGCTTCTCTATTTTTACAATTAAACTTCTCTTCCCTGCTTTCACTCTTTACTTTCCATTTTCCACTAATCCTAGT
>OMLP01011555.1:0-13993 GCA_900302685.1 Spondyliosoma cantharus | reverse complement strand
AGAGGGGTTGATCTGAACTCTGACCTATAAGTAGATTTTTCCCACTCCATGTTGAAAGAGTAGGGCACCAAATGGGGGTCAGCTGTCGTGACTCTGCGTGCGTGCGTGCGTGCGTGCGTGCGTGCGTGCGTGCGTGCGTGTGTGTGTGAGTGCGCGCAGTCGCAGAGGATTTATTTTCTACTTTACTTTTTTGTGCAAACGGGTAAGCAAGGGTGTGGTGGGCTTATACTATAGACATTATATATGCATGGTGATATCTTTTGAATATACATGTAGGATAAAAACTGCATGTAAGACTCCCACACTTGCACTTATTCTGGAAAAATGCGCAGAAAGCAAATCACTGAAATAACATAAAATTTGCATCAGAAGCGACATGGCTGAAGGATGATGGGAGAATATCTTTGTATCAATAGTGCAGCATTCACTGGCAGTGGGTGCATTCAATAGGAAGGAGTTATTGTGGTTTGATCTGGCTATTTACCACACATTCAGTGTGGAAATAGATAAACAGCACCACTAAAACAGCAATGGGGATTCTTTTGCTAGAGTTTCATTCTTGGCAAGTGCTCTAACACACTGGCTCAGCCACACATCGCAGAATCTTTCCTCATTTGCGAGAAGATAGAGAAGGATGTGCAGAGATGTGAAAATAAGCCCAGACATCCCGATGAGTATTCCACTCACAGCTCCCTGACCTTGAGGTGAGCTTATCCCTGACCAGTGTGCAAAGCTGCATGAATTATAATATCCACCTATAGGCCCAGCCCCCGCCTCTGCCCGGACCAAACAGCAGTGTGCCCCGCACAGCTTCTCCTCGCTTGAGACCTGCAGGAGATTTTCACCATAACTCTGCTCACTGAACGATGAAGTCCCGGCGACTGCGAGGATCATAGAAGAGCTGGTGTTAATTTTTTCAACATATTCTCGTTGCAAATATTAGTTATTTTGAGTAAGTCTGCTGCCAGGAAGAACTGGGAATGTTAATTTTATTGCTGTTGAACAGATTGCTGCTGAATTTCAACTCAGGGGTTAAAGGAACTCTTAACATTTGGTTGCGGGGGTGATGTGTGGCAGTGTTTCAGACATTATTATTATGTCTGCCTTCCTCACCCTGTCAAAACCTACATTAAAGATATCTTGTTTATGCTGAACATATATGTATGTGTGATGTCATTCAACCACCATCAGTGAAGTTACAGACTTCTCTATTTGCAATGCTTTAAGTTCTAGTAACGTCTGGTGTCACATAAGCATACCACAGCAACTTCTAGAGAAAACACATACTGACGTGTCACGGACCTCATTGTCTCATACAGGTACACAAGGTACCCTGTAACCTCTGTACGAGATGCACCGGGCTTTCAGCTAACTCATATGAACCCATCCGGATCAACATGAGACAAAAACCTAACCAAGAAGCCTAAACCTAACCAAACCACAGCATAGAACGGCCTTTTCAAGAGGAAGGCTCTGCACATCACCACTAACACTAAAGCCTGTGTGTGACGTCGAGAGGTGTTATGAGAGAACGTGTTGGTTTTTAAGTTCTGACTCATCTCACCACATTCCTGCACCTCATGTGGCGTGTCAGATGCTGCTACAAATGTGGTTGCTTGTTTTGTTTGAATGGCTTTTCTGCCTTTTATTAGGTCTATTTGTTTCATTTAATGGCTGTTTAATGGACCTTTTTGGTTACCACCTTCATGCTTTGTATTATGCAGATAATTTACTTTGACACTTCTTCTTGCTAGTGTTCTGGAAATGAATTAGATTTTTTCTTGGAGGCAAAATAGGAAGTGCATACAAGGGAGAAATTAAAAGAAATAGGAAGAGGGCAGTCGGAAAATCGTGATGGGCGCCATACAAATTATGCTGCAGTGGGCAATCAAGGCCATTTCTGTTCTATTATGCAATCTCTCTCTCTCTCTCTCTCCATCTGTCTCTTATTCTCCTCTATGTCCATCTGTCTTTTCCACCTCGCCTTCCTGCCTGTTCCCCTGTAACCCTTCCTTGTGCCCCGACACACTCGCACTCGCACACAGACACACACACACACACACACACACACACACACACACACACACACTTGCTCTGCCTTATCTGTACTCCCAGACAAGGCTCCCTATTTGAGCTGTCTTTAT
The DNA here is from genome assembly GCA_900302685.1 of Spondyliosoma cantharus. Lineage (NCBI taxonomy): Eukaryota > Metazoa > Chordata > Actinopteri > Spariformes > Sparidae > Spondyliosoma > Spondyliosoma cantharus. The sequence goes on along the minus strand of OMLP01011555.1, from coordinate 11,849 downwards.
AACCACTTTGAATAGCCTAGCTTCATGGTGAACTAGGAGAGACACGCTGTGCCCAATCACACAACACTTTCTTCCCGTCCAATAGATGCATGTCATATTCCATTCTGGGCAAGGTAATGTGTATTGAAGGATTTGACTCCAAAATCCTGGAGTGACTGAACATAGCTCAGAGAAGGGCTTTTTATGATAAACACTCCCAGACAGGGCTGGTGTTCAACTTTTTGGGGGCTTTGAGTGAGAAGCATTCCTCCACCCAAAAGGCTCAATTATTTCTGTGCCTGCTAAGAGGGCGATCGGGCCCACAGCATAGTTTGGTACTTCAGAAAGTGTGGGTTGTTACAGGATACCTCACAGTCATTTATATGAAGAGGTGTTTCGTGAATCACGGACCACATGGTGAACACTCGCTGCCACTTCAACCAGTAACAGAAATATATATGAACGCTTATTTAATACTGAGAAAGGAAACATTTTCTGTGGTTATGCAGTCATGATCTAGCATTAAGGAAGACTTAAGGAAAATTACAGAAGCACATTTAAATACTGTGAAAAGTTATCTTTCAAATGCTATGACCAACTGAAAAAGTGGTAAATTCAATGTATTCAGTACTGCTCAAAAAGTGTTGAATAATCTCTGAAATATCTAGGTTTTTGTCAGTGCCAGTGCATAACCACCTACAAGGACCACCATTCAATGAAAAGTGAAGATTGGAGCTCAAAATATGCTTTTTCTTTGTAATTGAAAAAGAGCCTGAGAGAAGAGCACTGTCTCTACAGGTTTATTCTAAAAATGAAATGAAATCTGCTCTGCCCATTTCACACCATAAATTGGTGGCCATTGTTTGTGATGAATTTAACTAAACATCACTCGACGATCTGACGGCGCTATCCTTCCGTCCGCAAAGTTCCAGCTGTTGTTCACAGCGCACTAGAGCGATAGTTTGGAGCACAAAAATTGGATCAGATGACATAAAGTATGTAACAGAAAAAGAGACAATTAACAACTCCATGTCTTCTTCACACGCTCCAAGATGTACCTCCAGTCATGTTTGCACCTCTAACAAGCGAGAACAGCCATCATTTTAGGTAGAGGAACAAATGAGCAAATTAACAAACCATCATGTTGCAAGTATGAGCAGGAAGTGCTCATCGAGTTTGTACATTTTAAAAGCTGTATTTCTCTGTAAGTAGTTTGATGAGTCACAGGCATTCATATTTGAAATGCCAATGTCTGTGAAGCATATTTATTACCAACCTTATTCTGCATTTATTGTTTATTCTTAAGAGCAAAATAAATTGTCTGGAAGCCTAAAATTCAAAATAATATCGCTTCGACATTTCAGAGATTAAATCTCTGAAATGTCGAAGCGATATTATTTTGAATATTAACAATTTTACATCCGGCCATGCTGGATAGCATGAGATTTCTAGATGCTATCCAGCATGGCCGGATGTACAGTTATCGTACGTGTATGATGATTTGAATCGATGATTCATAATGCCAAAATTGCCAGTGTATGATAATTTGACAATTTTTGTGATGCTTATATTTGTTGGTTTTGGTCGACACTGTTTCAATCAGTTTTCAATTAATTTCCTGACCCATCAGAAAATGTGTCCTACGTCTTAGGCGACATCTTTCACACCAGTCACGCTCGATCTAGCTCTGATGATGAACATGATTCACGAGCACAGCTGTTCTCTCTCTGTCCCACTGCTCGACACTCTTTTCAATCGACTTGTAGGTGGAGCGTGAACTTTCTCACTAAGGTATGCTGTGTTCAAGTCAAGTTGTTTCAGATGCACCAGTAAGTCCAGTTATATATTCTGCTATTACCTTGTGGACTTAACTATAGGGTACTAACAGGGAGCACTGTTGTGCTGTCTTGCAATTTAACTTTGTATTAGTAGGCTATTACAAAACCTGTCAGAGAGAAGGACTAATGGACACCCCCTTCCACGCTTCAGAGCTACACTGGCATGCTTAAAAAAAAGACACAGATCTGGGTAAGTTGTAGGAATGTCAAACATTTGTTTTAATACATGTCCTGTGAAATTACACATCATGACTCACAATAATTTTCTCCAAATTATAATAATTTGAAGCCTCTGGTACAATAGTTTAACACTTCCCATCTGTCTAAGCTGATGCAACCCGACTATAGCATGACACAAAAGGAAGGCAAATAGCATAAAGAATTTCTACCTTATGGAATGGAATGTAAAGTCGGAGGAGCAATTCTTATATCTCACACCTGTGACAAAATAATGTGCAGTTAGCGTCTTCAGCACACCTGTTGCAGCAATATGAATGTTTCCTTGGGAGCATTTGAATCATGTCAACGGTAACACATGTGGCCTACCTGCCAGGCCTTTTTTTCACAGGAGACTTCTGACTTGTTAAAGCAGGAAAAACACAGGTGTAACACATTTTACTAATAATGGCTCTGTACCATTAAGCTTTCCAGGAAGTCATGAGGGTTAATCAGCACGCACAAAACAAAGACTCTGGCTCATTTAAATGTAAAACAATCATTTTTAAAGCCATCAAAAGTGTGTTTCCTGCTATGAAGGTCCAACATGTCCATGGTGAAAAAAGGTCTATAGAAGAAAATACAAACAATTACAGAAACCTATCCTATAAAAGCAATATCACACATCTCACACCTCAAATGTTCTAAACTGGATTCCAAGCCCTTTTTGTTCAGGTCAGCATGTTGGCAAATTAACGATCCGCACTTGGTTGAGAATTAGATCCCACCTGTGAGGAGCGTGATGACTTCAGTAAAACATGAGCTGTAAATTCAAGCTCGACTTGAATAACGATTAAATGTGCAAAAGTGACTAAAGAAATGCAAGTGGTGAAGAACCTCAGCTGTTAATTTAAAAGAGAAAAGTCACTGCTACACTGATTTTCTTCCCCGTGGTGTTGCAGATTTGTAAGATGTGGTTACTCACTCATTCAGGGCACTGGGCGGGTGCGGTCAATACTCATCTAATTGCATGTTTGAATGCAAATGAGGGCTGGTGCTTGTTCAGAGGTGTACTTGCCTGTAAATGAGTTTGCTCAGCAGTGGCAGCACCTTATCTAATTGCAAGTGTTAATGCTAATTAAGTTCAAATGAAGTTCACTCCTGATGGTGTGTATTTTAAGTTAAGTGGCCAGGACACGCCTCCATTCAGTGTGATGCTGCAGAGTGACTGCGCTTGTGAGAGAGTGTCACAACAAATGAGTTGAGTTCAGTTACTACCAACTTTAACCGTAACCCTGAAAGAAAAAATGGACACGCCAGAATACTTTGTGGTTCTAAATGTGCCATTAGCATGACTTTAAAAGCTAGGCTACTAACACATTTAAATGTAGCCATCTGACGGACATTTTGGTGGAAAAGCAAGGTACAAAAGGAGGTAGAATCCAAGCCACAGTTGAAAAGAAGCCTATTAGAATAAGTGCTTTACTTTCAAAAGACACAAAAGCCACCAGGCTTGCAAATGCATGAAGTAATATAAGTGCCTTTTTTTTTGAAGAACTGATAGAAAGAGAATGATAGAGAGACAAAGAGAATACATCAGGTGGGAAAGTACTCTCAGAAGAGGAAGGTCTTGGATTCTGGTGACTGAATATCATTTGGTTACTCCAGCAAGGGACCACACAGAGGAAGAGTTTGGACTGAGATTTTGTGCCTCGCAGTGACAGAGGGACTAGTTAATTTGTAGTGAACGAGAGGGCTCATAAATCTGAATGAGGGAATTCAGGTAGGTGGTAGCTTTGTAGGCGAGCATTAGTGACTTGAACTTAATATGAGCAGCAGCAGGGAGCCAGTGGAGAGGAATAAATAGTGGAGAGCTGTACGCTGTCCGTGGCTGGTTGAAGACCAGACCAGCTGCTTCATTCTACACAAACTGCATACATCTGAGAAATCTCCCAGGTATATCAAAACCAATATGTAAGCAATGTATATATTAATATATATTAAGCGGTAAGAAGTCTCTATTTATAACATGCAGTCAATTTGCGACCTAAAATACTATAACACCAGAGAACAGATGGGTCCTGATGATGCAGGGTGACTCCAGCAAAACACTCACTGACGTCAATGAGTCTGCACAACCTCAAGTTTTCTCTTGATTTGTAAAAAGCAGGCACATGAAACATACTAGAACTACTACTCAAGCTATTATTTGTAATTGCTTTTTTCTTTTGGTCTTGAAAAAATTAAAATAACTTGTTTTCTGTGAAAGGATGTTGTGTTTTATAATTTAAAAAAAAAAAGTGTGTTTTTTCAAAATGTTACCGGTTGTTAGTCAGGGTTTTGCTGTGTTTTTAATTTGGTAAGATGCAGCGTAAAATCTCCTTGTGTTTTTGATTTTCATTTCATGAAAATTTATCATTTAAGATAAATCATTTCCTGAAAGACATAGTTAGCTAAAATATCACATATGGAATCTGAATCTACGAATCATATGGAACTTTATCCAGGAGACTACCTGGCCACATACCACATACATAACTTAACTTAAGCATTGTACAAAGTACATTCCTAGAGGATTTAACATAAGTAATGTGGTCATTTTAATCCAAACCACAATCTTTTCCTGAACCTAACAAAGCATTTTTATTGCCTAAACCCACCAAAATTATGACAAAGGTCCAGTACTGCATCATCAGCGTCATGTTATTTCCTGGATGCTGATGTATATTGTTTTGGGAGTCACTGGCAATCAACCTGTTCAGCCATTTAGGTGTGAGGATTTGTTGTGCATTTCAGGCGTGAAGGTTGCCAAGCCAGAGAATGCTGTTTGAGACAATGTTTCAACAAAACAGCCCATCTTAAGCCGAAACGTGATCTTTTTCTAACTCTAACCAAATAGTTTTTGTGCCTGAACCTAACCAGAATGCAAGCACGGTGATGTCACAACATGATATTGAAAATTCATGAAAAAATGAAAATTGTTCCTAATGAAACATAAAGTTGTGACATAAAGCAAAGTTTCACCTTGGTTTTCAGAAATGTGGCAATTGGGTTGGGAAGGCAGCATCTTTTGAGAGAAATAGGTCAGTGAGGGTCAAGCTGTGCTAATGTCACTTCTTTGGTATTTTAAGAGTGATAATGATCAGTGTTAAGTGTGATAATAATTAGTTATACACAATCTCTCACACATCTCTGTTCATGATCTTCCCGCCCACAGTCACTAAGCCTCACTCACTCATGCATTGCAGTCATGCTGCTTTCCACCATGATTGCCAGCTGATGAATCAACATAAAAGCCTGGTTCCTTCCTAACAACATCAATCCAGCACCCCTCTTTCCTGCATCCACTCACCCAGTTTTACAGAACAGACAGTCTGGAGAGGGATGTCTGTAGAAGCAGATGAACGCACAGACGGCACATAATTAACTATGGGTGGCTATATCGCTGTGATTAAGGGAAAAAGAGAGGAGGAGTTTCAAGGCAACAGACAACAAACTAATAAACTGAGCAAGATTGTTGATTGTTAACTAGACTAGATGAGGTAAGTCTTACATCGTCTTTTGCAACCTTTTTCAGCCTGACAGGCATTCGTTACACCGGTGTAGATTCACAAATCTGTTGATTTTAGACTAAATCAAAAACACCTTGCAGCTTTGACTGAATACCAATATCTCCCCAGGTACAAAAATGAAATGTTATGCTTTCCGATCAACAAACAGTAGTACTAAGCTGTTCATTAGAAAATCTTAAAATTGTTGTACATTTCAAGTGATATGACATGAATTCTATTCTGTAACCCACCTTCTTTGACATGATTTGACATTTTAAGCCTACTGGGGATGATACAGTCTGTGATACTGAAAAGACTGATAGTTGGAGTGTCTTTTTTTAGGTAAGTAAGGGCTAAGTGACTTTGTTAACATGAATCAATAATCTGATGTGCCTTAAGATTTAGGGTGGTTGCCGATGAGGTTTTGTGGAGGGGAAATCATTGGGTTATCAGAATTTATTTGTATTGACTGATCTGTTCATTTGTGTCGAGGGACACTGAATGTACAAAAACAACATCCATACCTCTAAGATTAGTGCAAAACTTGCCAGGTTTTGCACAAGTGTCGTACTAAATATTGTAAAAACACTGATTTGTACCAACTTGAGGACAGATTGTAAAGATTAAAGACAACAAATGGAAACAATTCTTTGCAAATAAGACTGATGACTCTTACAGCGTGTGTGTGTGTGTGTGTGTGTGTGTGTGTAAGGCTGATTGGTCATTGCAGAATGCTCCAGTGGTTGTTACAACAGGAAAATTCATAGAAGCACACAGTCGGAGTCGGTGCTCGGCGCAGACAAGTCCTACAGTCTGCGCAGGTATCAGAGCCAGGCAGCGGGTGGGGGTGATTGACAGCTTGTGTTCTAGCTGAGATTGTTTGGCCGTTTTGTTTTCTGTATATTAAGCAGGTGAACTAAAACAAGGCTGAAAAGACCAAGCACATTTTGAAAACAAGCCCAGAAAAACAAACCCTGTGACTGCCAATATTTCCAAGCAACATTCATGTTTAAAAACGAGCCGAAATGTCTCTGAACAAAAGTGGCACCGGCAGTGATGCTGTGAACACAGCGGGTGTAGTTTAGACAGATACAGCATCTATTATATCCAGGTAATTTCTGGCTTTGTCTTCTGAACATAATATAATATAATATAAGATGGATATGTCTGTGCCAATGATGCATGAAGAATGCAACATATAGGCATTTTAATTGGATTCATCATGCAGTCGCACTCAAGGTGTGGATGATAGTAATTTACTAGGCTCTAGTAAATCTGTAAGTGACAGAGAAGAAAAAAAGAGTCATCTTTTCTTTGAGGCCTTATTATTCCCTGATGCAGTTGCTCCTAAACTATTATAAGAAGCTATGTGACTGTGGCAAAAAGGGATATAGGTGATTTCATGAGTGTCTAATCAAAATGCAAGAGTAGTGTCCTCCGAATGGAGAGTGAGCCGCAAAGCAGGTCTCATCTGTTCCACTATTAACTTCTGTGAATTCAACATTTGAATCAATTTGGTGAATTTAGTCATGTTTTGTTAAACAGGGCTGAATTTTCTCAATGTTTTTCTGGGACATTTTCAAAAAAAGGATTATCTAATTTAGTCGTGCACAGAAGGTTAGTGCCCAGTGTGTCGACATGTGCAGTAAATGAATGAAACATATTTACGCCAGTTTAAAAGGACCTACTTGTAAGAAAAGTAATTGTAATTAAGTGTTATTCCCAACTCGTCAAGAAATTACACCCTGGGTTTCCCAATTCGTCAATTTCAAAGGAGTTGGGAAGGAGGAGGAAAAAACAACTTCTTACAAATTTGTCTTTAATTGAGGCATTTTTTTAACAAGAAACAAGAAACACCTCTGTTCCTTACAATAAGCAGGAACACAGAAAATAAATATTAGCAGTTTCAGATCATTTTTTACTTTAATGCCTATAATAACTTAAAAGTGCACTAAACAACTTTTTATACAAAGTTATAAACAATAGACTGATAGAAGGAATAACAGTTTGCAATGGCTAAGGCTCAGACTGCAGGAGTGTAAGGTCTGGGACCTCAGCCGGTACTATTGCTCGGCACAGATTATCTGGTAGCGTAAGAGGTTTACAGATCAAGTCTTAAACATGATTCCAAATATGAGTTTCTAGATTTACTTGAGAATCATGTTTTTATATGTCAATGTGTAAATATAAGTGAAAAACAGGCCTGTGTTTTGAGTTTTGGTGGGGTGCGATCAAAAAAGGGCCAATTGCACGTCTACAGGTCCTACAGTTCAAGAATATAGGTGAAAAAAGTTACAAAATGCCCCTTAGCTATGATAGTACATTCAAAGACTTTGAGTTTTACACTGGACATGAAGAGCAATCTTCAGTCCTGTGCTTGATTTAAACCATATCCTGATCCAGGATCTCTTCACTATACTGACTTTTCGCTATTTATACTACTTCCCCTCACTTCCTCCTTTGGAGCCGTAATGATTACTACAGCTACTAGATGTCAGCAATTAACAACAAATGTATATATGAGTCACTGTCGACCTATAAGGTCGTTTTTCTGATGATGACAGGCTGAAAAAAGTAAAATGCAGTTATATTTATATAATATCTGAATTAATGGGACAAGGTAGTTAGTTAGTCATTAACTACTGACAAATATTGCATCAAAACATTAAATTCCTTACAGGTAAGTTATAACAAAATAAAATTAATAAAATTCATTATTTACAATCCTTTCAAATTATTTCAAAATCAAAAATGTTGACATGACAAAACCTTCTTTACACATACACAGAATGCAGTCAAATGTAGCTGTGTGACATCACCAGTAATGTTGCTGTTTTAAGGTGTCAGATACAAGGTCAGCTCAGTGACTGACCACATCACCAGGACATGAGCATGCACAGTAACCCACGATCATTGCCCTGGATGCTTGATTTTCCCTAATGAGTCATTTATCAGTTTTAATTTGCTAAGCTAATCTACCCATTTAGTTCTGTGAGGGGAAAAATTAACCAAGCCAATTCACACTGATGAATGAACCCATTATGAACGTAATGTGTAAATTGAGAGGTCAAATTAAGGTGGCAGCTTGGGGAACCAGCACCCTCCCATAAAGGAAAAGTGTCATCACTTAGACCACGATCTCTCACCTCAATCAGCAGGTATTAATAAGACTAAAATGTATTAATAAAGGTCGAGTCGAGCATTTTTTCACAGAGGAGCACAAGTGTTTCGTATCCAAGCCTCTGTTGGATTAATATTCCAGGTGGTGAGAGAGAAAGTATTTGCAGTATTACTCAGCAGTAGCCTGATGGCATTTTAGCTACTCGGAGATGGGTTTGTATTCCACAAGGATATCCAACACAACAACTATAAGATATATCAAGGTGTTGAACCTACAATTACGGGAGACCCAGCAGAGACTGCAGAAAAAAACTGGAGGTATTTCTGATGGGGGAAAAAATCCCACACAGACGGTGTGTTCAGATTAAAGACCGTGCAGACCCACACAGGTGTTTCTCCAGATATTCTGGCTAATTACACTTCTGTTCTGGTTAAAGTTGGCTGACCCACTGCACTCTGCAATTATATTTGATGACCAAAGCTGATGAACTAATAAGTACCTAGCTAGTACACAAGAAAGTGGTACATGAAATGCCTTTTGTGGTTAATTGTGAAACAGATGGTGCAGGAAGAAGAACAAGGTTTGTGTACATAGCACAAAAAATCGTTACAAAATTCTTTGAAAGGGATAAAAAAAAAATACAAAATGTAAAATATATATTCCCAAATACACACACAACTCTCCAATTGTACACGTTCCAACTATCCCAAGGGTCTCCAGGAGCAGCAGGAAGGTAACAAGAGGCCAGAACTGCTCCAGTTTTGGTAGTCACTGCAGTAAAAAAGGAGTTCAGGGAGGCTATAGAGAAGGACTTTTAGCTGGCCTTAAGGAAGTTTGGGTGAACCAGCTAGACACTCAAGAAGGGAAAGCCTGGCTTTGCCCAGGCTGTGTCCAGCTGGGGAGGAGATCTTGGGATATTGTCAGGCACTGTAAAGATCACCTCAAGGAGCTCAGTATCCCTGTCAGAGGTTGCTTAGGTGCCGAAGGCTCTGGACATTGTTGGCCTTAAAGTCACTGATCAGTGCATCTAATAAAAAAAATCAGTAACGTCTGTTTTATCATTCTGCCATTGAGAACTCCAGTCCTGTCATGATGGATGCTTGTGAATTATTTTAGCATGTAATACAATCAGTTCAAACCGTTGTCTGGCTTCAGAGGATTCATTTGTTTTTGTGATTATGTTTTTAAGGAGGATAATGTGACAGGAAGACCAGGTGCGTCATGTTATGCAATCAGATTCAGATTCAGCCTCTCAGGATTTATTCTGCGGTAATAGCGGCTTGCTGTACATTATCTTGGGACTAGTGACCACGCTCCTGCAATGGCTTGCCATCACAGTTTGCAGTGTAGATTATTTGTTTTGTGGAATGAGTTTCTGTATTCATGCAGAGTTTGTGTTCGCTACTAAATGCAATGGTCCTGCCATATGACAGCAGAGTTGAAAACTATACTATAACAACTGGTTTAAACAGACCGTACAAAATCAGGACTTTGGTCAATACAAAGACATTTTTTACGGTGAAAAAAAGATACAATTTCTTCAACAATGTCTATTTTAAAAACCACATCTTTGCATAAAGTGAGATTTTTTGTTGTTGTTTGTTTTAGCATCCCTGGATAAAAGGAGCATTTTTCTTGCTAGCTGAAAAGAAAATACTATATATGGACTGGATATGAAACTGAAGTTTTTGTAATAATTTTGCACTTGAGCCGTAAGCTTCAGAACGTCTTAAAACTGCATAAGCAGTGTACAGAGTAAGCCCAGTCTCATCCCAGCTAAAGCCAGTGACTGACTGTAGATAAGCAGTAAAATTGAGCATATCCTCTGCCACATGTACTGTGGAAAATAGGCTATAGGCGTCACGCATCATGAACCTCAGCTTATACATCATTTCTATGTGATCACGTGGCAGTCTGCTGTCTGGTCAATATGTTATTTTAACATGTCCCAGGTACAAAGGCCATTGAAAGAAGCTTACAGAGCAGCTGAATTCTTCATCGAATGACTTAAAGTTTTGTTAGAACAAAGCTATTTATGTGTTGTTGAAAATATAAAAAAATAAATAAGGCAGTCATGTCTCAAGCAGTGTCCTATGATCTTTCCACCAGAGCTGCCATTCTCAGAACCTCACAAGAGTAAACATCAATAAACAGTGAGCCTTCGTCATTGACCTGAATCCGCCCGGCATAACGAAAGCGACTTCCAGTGCCTGCTTGCTCAGACCGGGCTATTGATCCTGACAAACAACCCGTCCAGGGTGTGCTGCAGTCACTCAACACAACTCTCCTCTTGTCTCGGCTCTAAGTTACCTCTATCAACAGATCCCTCCTTTGCGATGCAACGCAAACACTCCTTAGAGTTTACCTTCAATGAGCGGAGCTATAACAACTCACTAAGTGTTTGTTCAAGCAGAAGGTGGGGAGAAGTGCAGGAGGGAGAACGGGAGGGTGGGAGGCAGTGATGATAAATCACCAGCGAGGGCTATGTGAAGCTGACAGTATTACATCCTTGGACTGTTCCTCAGTAGGCAAGGTTAGGCTGTCTATTGGTGGGCTGCAGCTCCCTCTGAGCCTGCAGGAAAGGCAAAATTAGGCAATTACAGGCAAATAAATCTTGTATCCCTTGACAGCAGCTTTCAGAGTCTGAGTGTAAAATGGTGTTAGGATTCAGATGGAGTGCCTCTGTGCACCAGGACTTAGGCTTGCATGATGTACTCTGCACACTATGAAGAAATGTATGAAGAAAGCTGGTGCTGCTGATTCTCCATGCCACAGACCAATAAAAACAGAAACTTTGTTTGAATTTGGAAAAACATATGGCAGCCTAATATAATTCATAGCCACGGATGGTTCATTCTGTGTTGTGATGTTGTTCTTTTTCGTGTTGTGACTGCTGGGTGTACATGTAGTGATAAATAATGCGATGTCTGTTTTCACCTGGCACAACAGATTGTAGCTCTGAGGCTGGCGTGCATATGATTATCCAGAACATAAAGCAGAAATAAGTGGCCAACAATTCTCTCAATATCGACCATATCAATCAGATCCTAATAAAGCAAAATAGTTTAACTGAATAAATTGGCTGGGAGACACTCAACAAATGTGTAAGGCAAGGGCTTCATGGCCGACGGAGCAGAACGTCCTCAGCAGAAAAATGGCCATATGTGTCATCTGTGCAAGCAGCTTATCGCAACCCATATTCCT
>OMLP01011551.1:3794-52899 GCA_900302685.1 Spondyliosoma cantharus | reverse complement strand
TCAGTAGATCTTAGCAGCTCATTTTGATATCTTTCATCTTTTCTTATTCACACAGTTACAACACAAATACACATGCTTTTAAGAAAATAAAACTTAAAAGGCTATCGTTTCTACTAGCAGTATTTCATACATCATTAAATCAATGGTGATAAGCATTTTTCCCAAACACCTCACATTCCTCCGATTGTTTTTTTTTCCCATCAGTCACGTTCGTGAAATGAGCTCAAGCTAACAAAGTTAAGGTAGCACTGAAAACGTAACACTCACCGGAGAATAGTCATCAAAACATATTAGTTAGTCGTCCTCCTTAATCTTTTGGCGACACAACATCATCCCGGAAACTTTGGCCTCTTCTCGAACAACAATAACTTCAACTTAATCAATATGTTAACATTAGCTCCATGCTGTCCACAAAAAAGCTGCACTCGTGCTTGCGCTCGTTGTGTTTGTTTTTCCACTTCCTGCTTCTTCCTCATTTCTACCGCTGATTTTTAGACCCCCTCGGTGAGCAATGTGCGCCACCTTGTGGAGGTTCATATGCTACTACATGCAAAATCACAACACTTCCAATCAATATACTATTATGTTAAATTTAGGGGGGCTACAAACAGTACTGTTTTGTTTCACTCTCACAGCTCTATAATTCCACAGCACAGTACCTGCTCAGCACCAAACAGCAGACAGACACAGTCAGAGACAAGCTTGTGAACATAGTGGAACTCTTGTCTTCTCTTTCACTCCATACACTATTTGGATGGGGTGGGGAACTATATCTTATTTCCCAGAAGGAAGTGTTGTTTTTCATGGGTAGTTTATCTCAACAGTTTCCTTGACTGAGTCAGCCTCATTACACCTGTTAAAACTAAAGCATGTTACTGACTAACATAATCCAGTAATAGAACAAGCTATACTAAAGAAATAAATATTATTGAACCAGTTTAACTGTTTAATGTTACATTGTTCTACAAATAGAAAACAAGAAAATCTTCACAATTGTCTTAATCACAATGATTCTAAACTTTTCAGCTGCTTCATAAGAATGTTGGCATTATGGGCGTGAATGTGGCAGATCGTTGGACGATCACTGTCCAGAACATCCTCTGGCCCGTCCACCTCTCTTCCAAGGAGAGAAGGATAAGAGCTAAGCAAACCCATCTCAGACCTAAGGCTACTCCTCACCTAGTGCAGACTAGTGTCCCGTTGCAGGAAAATGGTATGGATAAAATAGGACTCAATGGGAAGTACGAGACTGTTGCACCAACATCCTGCAGAGAGCTGGCTCCAGCACAATCACAAATCAAGCTGTTGCACTCGACAGGTGTGTTTGATGCAGACGGAACACAAGTAAAAAGCTAACACTGGGTGCTGTTATTCTACAATATCAGACTCTTCATGTTTATTAACATGACTGGAAACCTCCATGGTCTTAACATTGATCTCCTTTTCAAGTTATAGCCAATTCTTCCAGGTCCCCGTGTTCCCGTTTAGGAAGCAGGGTAAAACTAAGGAAATGAACACTATTCCTGTAAAGTTTGCTTGGAAATTCCACTACTTTGTTGACCCATATAGTTTGATTGATGTTGTTACTCAATCACTTTGTTGGGAAGAAACATTATTTATCTTCCTGTAACATAAATCTCAGCTGACACAGGGTTCAAAGTCCACAGGTTTTATTGTTTGAAGGCAGTGGCTCAGCGTGGATGCATGTGTATATAAAGAACACAGAGCCTCCTGTCATCACTGCTCTGAACTGATACCTGAAGACCACACCTTTACTCACTGCTGCTTCGCTCTGTAAGTCATGATGCTGCTGTGTTCCTTTGTTGTGTTAATGTATTTTTCTTACATATTGTCTGACTTTCTTTTCTCTTCTTTTCTCTCCACTATGCAGATCTTTGAGCATCCATCTCCCACCAGAGAACAATCAGCTTTCACCATGAAGACTTTACTGATCTTTTCTGTTATCCTCTGTGCTGCTCTGTCCATCAGGGGTGCAACAGGTGAGGCAGAATACTGGTACATTCAAATACTTGTACCAATTCAATGACATATGTATGATTGTGAAATGTAGCATGATATATTAAAATATATTTCAAGGTAAGGGTTTCAGACACGTTTTTAGATCTGCTTTAGATCCATGTCAGTTTGAGTCGTATTTAGTTAGCCTCATTCCCTTTATTTTTCATCAGTTGACTAAAACTTCTGACACTCTGGTTTCAGTCAATCAAGCTTCAGGAGGCTGCTCTCTGATAAAATGGCATCCTGTTGGTTTATACTGATGCTGAAATTTAGCCACAATCATTGATCATATGAGGAAAAATGTCGCTTTGCAGAGAAGGTGTGTGATGGTATCGCACATAGATACATGAAATTTGTGTAGTAAGTAGGAATGTAGGAATGCCATGTCTAACACTCCAAATTAAACAAACGTGTCTTAAGCAGGAGTTTTTTTCCAATTTAGCTGGTTAAACTTAGCTCAGTCTATTGGCTGGAACCCCATATGTTAACCCTAATCCTAACCCCAAATGTGAGCATTGTTGTGAGATGCAAAAATAATACCTAAGGTTGCACCGCTGCCTTTTGTAACTTACTGTTGGCTTGAGTTAATAACACAGTTTCCTTCCCAGCTATTTTGTAGCTGTAGGTCTTTTCTCCTGACAATGACACTCACTTTTTCTCTCTGCTGCATTATTTTTCAAAGTGGATCCAATTGTAGTATTGTCGTACCTTTCTGTCCAAGCCTCACTGTTGCTATCATTTACTTTTCCTGTTGGCCAAGTTCCTACCGCCAGGGGGTGCAGCTAGCTCCAGGCTTTAGAATTGTTATGTTATGTTATTCTTATGTGTGAAGTCACCAGGAAGATGACACAGGCACTCAGGAATAGACTTAAGCAGCCATCCACTGACAGGAAGGAGACTGGGATATCAAGATTGTTTAAATGTTCTTCAAAATAAATAAAGAGAGATTTTTTTTTTTACTTTTCCATCAACAATGAAGATTGATGCAGATTTAGTCCTTGTTAATGTTTAATGAAATCAGTTTTATGTCTCGTCTTCATCAAAGAAAAAAGGTTGTTTTTGAATTGAGGTGATCACACTATTTGATATGACACAAACACTATTGGGGCGAGCAGTGAGGCTTGAACAGGAAAAGGATTTTTGAGACGTTCAGGGGTTTTTCCATACACATGATCTGGTGTGGCTCGACTCGTTTTGACTCGGCATGTCAGGCCAGTGCAGCAGGGGTTTGCATCTCCACTACAGAAGTACCAGCATGCCCTCATTTGTCTTTAGCACTTGTCACAGGAGCAGCTGTGAATACTCTTCGAAGCTCCAGAAGTACTGAGAGCTGAACACAGAGATTTGCAAAAATGTCTTTCTGTCTGGTCTTTAGCCCAAACATGAGTCTCAACACACACTTGTTTCAGGGAAGAAGGGGCTATCTGAAGTTCCTATCTGGTACATAACTATATAACTGTAAACACTGTTATCTGTTAAATCTTTGCCCTTCTTTCCATCAGTTGGTCCAGCTGAGGCTGCTGCAGTAGATCAGGAAGACAAATCTGAACCACAACAAGGTAAGATAACATCTCATTATGCGTCACTATGTATTTTACTCAAACATCGTCACTTTATTGCAGCTGTAGTTACTGTAACATGAGGCACCAAGCATCATGTCAGGCATTTCCCATTTTTTTGTGAATCATTGCTGATTCAGTTTCCCATTTTAAATACAGTACAGACAATACTCTTGTTTGAGCTAAAGTAAACTTGAAGGTGAAAGGACAACTTAGCTGTACAGTACCTAACCCTAACCCCAATACATTCCGTTAGGTAAGCAGCAGGCCTTGATAGCACTAAAACAATCTGCTACAACTTATCACCTGAAAGCTCATAAAGTTGCCAACTAAAAAAAACACCATATTTAGAGATTCTTACAAGCTGTACATTTACATAAAAATAACACATTGTCTATCTTTCTGTACAGCTATGTCTACATATAAAATTATGAATAATGAGCTCACACAAATACTACATAAACATATATTATAAATATAAATATATAACCTCATAGGCATTATGTTGTTGGTTTTTACAGAGGTGGATGCTGACACTGCTGTTGTTGCTGACAGAGCAGCTCAACGTCAAGGTAAGAAAATCAAATGGTACATCCCACAGGAACACAGGCTGCTGCTGGATATATATGAATACGTAATAATAATAATAATTATGAGTATCATGATTATTATTATTATTATTATTATTATTATTATTATAACAATAATACTAGTGATGTTAATATTGATATTGATTTGAATTATTGTCATTGGTCTTTTTTTTAGCTCGTTTACAGTTTTGTCTTGATGGATGGCTTAGTTTCCGGGGTTCCTGCTACTACTTAGAAAACAACCCTGATACCTGGAGAAACGCTGAGGTAATAACATTATAGTCATTTTTTAGCATTACTTAAAAACACATCATATTGCTTTGAAAGGAACTAAATGAACCTCCTCCTCTCACCCTGCAGAGCATTTGTGTTGACTTCGGTGGCACTTTAGCCTCAGTCCACAACAATTGGGAGTATCAGTTCCTCCAGCGTATGGTCAAGACTGCTGGTCATGCTTTTGCCTGGATTGGAGGTTACTACTTCGAGGTTTGTACAGACATTAAAAAGTCTGGATTTTCAAAAACCCTTGGTTATAATATGCAGTCACCTTGCAAAGCCAACCATTTCACTCCCAACTTGTCAAGTATAGCAGCTTGGTCAGTGGCCTTATCTTTCACACCATGTCGCTCTACCTACCTCTCTAGCACCAGTTTTGTACTGAAAGGCTTCACTGTAAAGTTAGCAATAAAACACAATATGCAAAGTCTGATTTGACTTTCAAAATAAAGCATAATGACAAACAGTTCACACATTAGGACTTTTGAACTGTTATTAACATTGTCAAGCAGTTGTGGTTTGGTTAGGTTTAGGAACACAAACTACTAAAAGATCATTCTTTAGGTTAAAGTTGAGTAGTCTCTGAGGGAGTTTATAAGGGTGATTCCCCAGATGGTTCCAAATGGATGTAAAACAGTTTTACATGAGTTTTCTCGTAAAGTACAGTACTTATATGAATACTTAAAGTCTGGAGCATGTACCACACACTCACCTATCAATATGACTTAGATGTGAATTAGCAATTTTGTAATATTTTTTTTAGAACTTAGCTATGATTTGTGATGATTATGCATGCCATAGATGCATAATAATCATAATAGCCAAATAAATGCCACCTGTGACATTCCTTATTGTCACCTTGTGTAAAAAATTACTGTTTTACCTAATCTTAAAAAAGGAACAGAAGAAATTGGCCTTGGCCTGACAAAGTTGCCCCCAAGTGTAAACCAGAGTTTGTTGTTTGGGTATATGTAGAATCATTTTTAGTCGGCACAGACGTCCTCATTAAGCTGATATAAGACATGATAAGTTGAATAGTGTTAGTGAGTTTATCCAGGCTTGCTACTGAGGCTTCAAAAATCAGTGCAGTCAAAGCAGGCCTGTAATTCCAGCTTTTCCTCGTTGCTCTGTTTGCTCGGACCACAGGTGTAGCAGATTTTATGCAGTAGTTCTCAGGTAAAACAATGTTTTTTGTGTAACAAGTAAACCAGCGTTTACCAGAGTTTTAAAATAAGAAAGACTGAGTTATAGGATTTGACCATCTAAAACTTGTTTACTAAATGCCATCAATTAGCTCACATAAGAGAGGTGTGCTACAGTTAAAAAGTTGTATTATTATCACTTCTGCAATGAAAATGTCCCTGTGATCAAGCTAAAAGAATGAAACGGTTTACAGACACTGGAAATAGTCTCTAGTGAGGAGTGCAAAAATATTTTATTTTTATTATGTTGTAAACTCATCTCAACTTCATCCATGGGCAATAGGGTTTTGGTTTAAAATTAGTTTGAAACCCCAAATCTTTAGAATTTGTAGGCAATTTAGAATTGTTAAATTGTTAAAATTAACAATCCTGGTGAACATTAACGCAGTTTTTTGAGTCTGAGAGGTTCAATTGACAAATGTGATTTAAACATAAACTTTAAAGTATACATGTAGAAAGACCAAAAAAACAACTGAATGACGGAGACTTTAACTGTCATTTCTTCCAGGGGGAATGGAGATGGGGAGACGGCTCAGTGTTCAACTATCACAACTGGGAATCATTCAACTCACCTAACCAATACCAGTGCCTACAGCTCAACTCACAAGGTAAAAAGAGAAAACCCCACACAGTAATTTGCTGGTCATGGTGAAAGAAAAATTGACATGCAGTACATAACAGAGACAATCTGTACTGATATGACCTTCACTCAAATCAATTTCAAATCAATTTTATTTACGTAGCTCAAAATCACAATCACATTGCCTTAATGGGCTTCACAATCTGCACAGTCCACAAAATCCTCTGTCCTTAGAGCCTCTATTGGAGGGTGGAAAAACTTGCCTGCATTAAACTGCATTATTTTTTGTGTGTAGGCACTCTCTACTGTGCTGTGACTGGCTAGTACTTGTTGCCTTGATGTGTTCAAAGGCTCCATTTGAACACAAACTTTTCCTGAACCTAATCAAACTGCATCTGAACAGTTAAAAAAAACTCTGCACTGCAAACATAAAGAAATAATCAACATTCATTTCTTGGTTTCACATGGGATACAAATCCAAGTCTCATGGGTGAAAGTCCTGTGTAACCTCCTCTATATATTGACTGGAGTTCTCTGTCTGGCCTATCACAGCACAGTAGGGCAAGACTAGGCTGAACATTTCTGGGGGGAAGAAAAGTCGTTAGGCCTCATTCTTTCATTTCAACATGTTGTTACCATACAGTAGCTGACAATCATAATGATGATGATGTTTTGCAGTGTCCAAGGGTTGGTCCAATCATGGCTGCAGCATGCCCTTCCCTTTCGTCTGCCAGGTGAAGCCAGACTGCTAGACAACACATGATAGACCAAAATCCCGCATATGTAACACAAGTAACACAAATTAATCCATCCATATACTATAAAGTCCTTTGTTGTAGTTTTCTTTTATTTTCTTTCTTGTCTTTAGCAGTTTGAAATGTGAGGCAGCTGAAGAGGTTGTTTATTTGTTGTTATTTTTGTGCTGTACAAAACAATTAAAAAGATACTTAAATTTTACCTTTATTGATGCGAGTTAATTATTTCCCACAAAGTTTTTGTGTTTGTCTATTGTTGTGACATAGATGAAGATCAGAACACATTTTATGACCAATTTATGCAGAAATCCAGGTAATTCCAAAGGGTTCACAGGGTTGGCCCTTCCCTGACACTTGTAGTCTAAGAGCCAGTAAAACCAGGTTAAACAATGCAAATTAGCCATGGGATCAAGGACCACAAGTGTCTAACCTGTTAACATGGAAGGTGAAATGAAAAGCGAGAGGTAACACCACACATCCAGTGTGTCCAGCCTGTAAGGGTCTTGGATACACTGGATGCGTGTCGGTCTTGCCTAGTGTGAGTGCGCCCTAGTGGTTTTGGGGTGATAGCTGTCACCACAGTGTGTTGATCAGACAGGAGACACAGAACTGTGTTGAGCAGTTTAATATCAGGTTATATGGTGAACAGTGACAGCGTATGGTCTACAGGGGAACATACAAACCACAGATTAATCAGGTTAATTAATATGGATGCCATCTGAACAGCATATAACTAAGAGGAAAACAGAATCACACATTAACATCAGTTGCTTAATGTTACAGTGATAATGATTAACAATATGGATAATGAACAAAATTACACTCAAACTGAGTCATACGCCTTCCTTATATTTTGGGGTGCATACAACATCTTCTCAGACTGTGCTTAATACCATCTTTCTTTTGACAACAGCAGACATAATATTAATGGGAGACCAATGGCATATTAACATTTTATGGTCATATTTGCTAAATAAACTCAAATAAACACTGGAAAGAAACTGAAAATGCATCAGAAACAAATGAGCTGGACATATCATTACATCACTACAACATAGCTGCAATATTGTCAAATGGCTTAACCCACAATCAGCCCTTTAATAAGCAGTCATGTAGCTGAGGAAAATGTATGTCTCTGGATGCAGCTAAGGCATCTAGAACAATGTGCATAAATGGTGAATATACTACTACAGTCGTTTTAAACTTATTGCCTATGTATAAGCTACATAGTGCTCCCTGTTTTCTAACTGACTTGTTCACTACTGTCTAGCTGAAGTCTCTTGAACAGCATGTTAATGCTAGTTGTAAACTGACGGACTTAGAGCTGTCCAGATGTGTTGGGATCACTCAGGATGGATGGTGGTACCAGGTCTGAACAGGGCCCAACTCAACAGCCCTGAAATGAATCCCACATGCATGAAGTTTCTCATGTTTGGTTTTTGTTGAAATTGTTTTAGCGAGGTGTAGATTCAGATCTAAGTCATTTTGGAGATTAAACTTTGTGCTGCTGTTGTTTTCCCTCATTGATCAGTAAAATACTCTCCAACTGTGTCCAACACAATGTGCAAGCTTCTGAATAATACAACACTTTGTAATACAAACTGCTTTGTCAGTAGCTTTACAAATTTTGTGTATTGGAGGCTTACAAGGACAATCATTTAGGGGCAGCAGGAGATTTTTTTCTGTAGTGGTACTGCAGACAAATTTGCAGCTAGCCTGATTTCTAGTGCTGCAGTAGTGTCTGTTTATGTGACATTTACTTTTGACTCTGTATTCTTAAACATTTTAAGCCTCTGCAGACACCCATTGCACACCCACGTGCATGTTTTGATTTATTTTGGCTGATTACCTCCACACAGGACTGTTGGGGGGCATACAGAGTGGGTGTTTTTTCTCCTTCACTCTCTCACATCTGTAAGGATGTGAGAGAGTGGACAACTTAAATCTTTAGCCTTTGTATAGTGTAAGGACTTTGGTTTACTGCCTTTATTCCAAACATAGCTCTATCCAACAGCTGAGGTCTAATTATCAAGATAAGTTAAAATAACTGGTTGCGAGGCTGCATTCACACCAAATCTGGAATGAGGATAGTGTGTTTAGGCAATGGCTTATGACTGCAGGGGGTGCTGGGAAAAGAATGCAGCTGGCTGCAGCAGAAGCTTGAAACAAACCCAACCAAAACACATCCTGACCTCATATTGTGGTGGCCAATCACACAAGATGGTAATCAGTCTTGCAGCATGAATGACTAAAAACACAGTGGAGTGTAACGTAGTGTGACATGACTATTCACTCAGTTTGACTTAGTACACCAGTTTAAACCACTTTATTTCATCTGCATCTGTAATCTTCATCATTTAATGCGGACAAAGGTCACTACTGGGACCAGCATGCTAGTGGCAAAACAACATAACAGGTTTGATTTCATCATGCAAAGACACTCATGCTTCTGTATTTCATTATAACTATTAAATGCATTTGTTACCGTCTGTCACCGTTTGAAAGATTTAAGGTTAAACAAAGCAACAATTCAAAGTTCTTTAGATGTTTTTGACTTAAACATGTGTAAAGTTAGAATGCATCAAATTAATAAACTCATTTTTAGAGCAAATCAACACAGATTTGTTTTGTTCTGTTCTCTGTGACAATTGTTGGATTTAGCTATAATGTTCAATTGAAAATGCTCCTGAGTCACTTGACCTCATGATGGTCTCATTGTGTCTGAGTGACAGCTGTGAGCGGTAAAAGCCATTGCTTTGGGAATCGAGTGGGTTGTCCGACACCTGTAGAGACAGCACATGAGAGAGAGAGAGAGAGGTATTAGATAGTATGGTAGCACACAAAATTTTCTTTCTGTCGAAGCCTCCTAAACTCTAGTTTTGGTGCTTTTATGTCTCAACTGTATGCACGCTACAAACACTGAATTTAAGTGTAAGAACATTCCATCACCCTTCACCTTGTTAATGCTAACAGGTTAATCATTACACCTATAAAGGGTGATAATTTGGGTTTACAGCTTGTTCTACTGCCTGAAGTGGCTTACATAATTATAAAATCAATTAATTCTGCTCTCAGGAATGACAGACCCCATATTTGTGATCTTAAACACTGACTAAAAAGGGTCTAATTAAATGGAGTGTACATTACATTGTAGTCAATTATCTTTAGAATTGACCACAATGTAATGTACACTCCAGTATGAATTACTGTAAGTCGCTTTGGACAAAAGTGTCTGCTAAATGCCCTAAATGTAAATGTAAATTCACCTCTTCAAATTTCTTGGCCTTGTACTGCTCCGCCCCTTTCAGGAAGTTCAGCAGTATGATGTCACACAGCACCGTGCCCTTCATAATAATAATTAATAAAAAGGTCATTTCTGGCTCCGTTTATTTTCTGTCGAAAAAACACAAAACTGCTACATGAAAAATATGAACTCTGGTTTACACTGGTTGTCTAGTATACCAGTACGACTCACCACTCCCACTGATGTGAAGGCTGCCACCATGTTGATTAGTGTAGGGATCATGTTGAACTTCCCTGCCTATAAATGAAGAAATGAAGAAGCTCTAACCTGGTGGTTTACACATAACATCATCATCTTTCAAAAGAAAGCAGGCGATAGAATACAAGA
Source organism: Spondyliosoma cantharus (assembly GCA_900302685.1). Lineage (NCBI taxonomy): Eukaryota > Metazoa > Chordata > Actinopteri > Spariformes > Sparidae > Spondyliosoma > Spondyliosoma cantharus. The sequence continues at coordinate 42,287 of OMLP01011551.1, read as the reverse complement.
ACAGAGAGTCACTGCTGTGGTCACTGCTGTGAAAACACACACATCACATACCATAACATATTTCAGTTTAAACCGAAACAAGTAGCTTATGGTAAGCTGTCGATACAGATTCATATCCCTGTATCATTATTCATAATGGATAGTGTTTTGTAAGTACACATGCTTAACTTGAAGCTCTTCAGACAAAAATGGCTCCAGTACATCAATTCCTCCTGTAAGGTGAGGTTTATATTGTGTTATATTGATTGGAGATAAGTGGCTGATACACACACTTTGACACACCAAGTTATACTTACATTTCCATTGACCAGAACATCAAACCTAATAGCATAAGCTTTGACCAGAGTGCGGTAGTCTGTCCCATTCTCCATCTTAAAGTATTTGGCAAACCTGTTAAGAAAGACAGAAGAAGAATCACATACTTTTCATATTAAAGAAAACACTTGTGACCCCCAGATTCCACCAGGACCGTATCGGCCGCTGAGTCCATTTCTGACAGAAGCAGACTGCAGCTGTGTCAGTGTGCACAGAGCAGATCGAGTCAGACAGCAGAACAGCATAGTGCATCCGTTTATGTAAATCAGTGAAAATATTAACAATTTAACTATACACTACTCGCTAGAAGCACAAAATCAAGGAAAAATTACGAAATTAACATCAGTCAGGCATGATGCTCCGCTTCTAGGGAGAAGTTCTTGGTCAATTAAGAACTACATGATTGTTGCAACAGGGAAAAAGAAAAAACACAAGCATTAAATGACTATTTCTAAATCACAGTTGAAAGCAAGGGTCATAGACAGGAAATAACCAAAGTTCAAATCTCTAGCAGCTGGATCAAAAAAATTAAACATCAAAAACATTAAATCAAGGTGATGAACATGAGGATGATATGAACTAATTTGCCTTCAAAACTAAATGTTTCACCACCTCAGATGTCACTTGACAGTCAAAGACACCCATGAAAAGCTGTTGGATTACAGATGCAAAGGGTTGTCAGACTGTGCAATGTGGTCAGTCTCCATCCTCTTAAAGAAAATCCAGTAAAATCCATCACAATCTACTTTTATGGCAATCTGGCAGTAGCTGATAAATTCTATTGTTAAGTTCTCTGGATGGAATAAGTCTGTCAAAGCATGCAGCTGAATACCTGAAATTATAGCCCGGTGAGACGGAGTTCTTCTGTGACATGGCGTCCAGTCGAGTGAATGAGTATGAGGGATTACACTGGTCATCTGACTTGTCCAGATCACATATCCAGCCGATCTTTATTCCAATCACTCCTCCCTGACAGGATTTTCAAAGTTAGAGAAGTTCTCAAATTACTGTGTTTGTGCAGAACCCCATTTCCTAGGAATTAAATTTATATGCAACTATTTTGTTTGTATGCAGGAGACATATGACACACTGGCTGCCTGTATACTGTGTGGCGGCTGCATTGCTGAGCTGTTGCTGCTTACTCATGTGTGTGTGCACACAGGCAGGGTTGCTGCTGCAGCACAGCTCTTGGCTGACCTGTTAACATGGAGTTTGACTTTGATAATTATTAATGAATATGACATGATTTTTCCTTTACCCCCTTTGAATGAGTGAAAAAGTGGGTTGTAGAAACAGAGGGGGCGAGGAGAGAAAAAAAGGTGCACAGGATAAAAACTGCCCTTCATCTATTGTGTGTATTCTCTTCATGTCTGATATATTTTACAGACACCGACATTGAAACTGTAGAGAAAAGCTGGTAGGGAGTAGAGGATGGGCCTGAGTACACACCCCTGTGGTGTGCCAGTGTTCAGGATGAGAGTGGATGATGTGTGGCCTCTCCCATCCTGACATTTGTGGTCTGTTGCTGAGGAAGTCCAGTATCCATGTGCACAGTGAACTGCCTAAACCCAGGTTGCTCAGTTTGTGGATTAGTTTGTGTTAAATGCTGAGCTGAAGTCCACAAACAGCACTCTTACATAAGTGTTGGGCTGTTCCAGGTGTGTAAGGGCTGTGTGGACTGTTGTGTTGACAATAACCTGGACTGGACACCTTGAAAAAAACAAGGAACTGATTGTGAATTTCAGGAAATCCAAACACACAGAGCTCTGTGCCCTCTACATGCATGGAAAGGAGGTAAAGAGGGTAGAGAGCTTTAAGTTCCTTGGGGTTCACATCTCGGCCGACCTCACCTGGTCGGCAAACTTGATCTCTCGAGGGGGGTCTTACTGGGTGTCACGGTGTGTTAGACCATGGATTAAACTTACACCAGAATATTCCTTTAACAGAAAATATGTATTAACACTGAACAATAAACTAACATCGTACAAATCTGTACATATTAACATTATTCTAACTTAACTTAAATAGTGCAAATATTAAAATACTTCCAACATAAATTCACTAAGAACCCTAACCGCAACTCACACAGCCAAACAATTGCTGCCAGGATGGGAGATCATTGCTCTGCTGCAGGTGTCGAAAAGACTCACGCCTGAACCTGATCACAAATATATAGCTTCTGATCAATTCCTGCTCCTCCCACTTTGTGCTCCCCTAAAGACAGCTCCTTCCTCAGCCCAGCTCTTTGCAACACCCATGAACTGGTAACTAACCAATTCATTATTAAGAATTTTGTTTTAATATTATGTAAAATACAAGAGGTTTGTTTTGTGAGAGCTGTCCAGCAGGCAATTTTTACAGCTAACATTAGCGTGTCTGCCCTGGCTAATTTTACTTTTAGCTCATCCGTTTTATTCTCAAAGTGCTTTTCCATCTGTTTAGTCACAGTAGCTCCCATAACATACTCAGCTGGCTCAAGTTACTGAACTAGCTTTTTGAATCCCTTGCCCTCTACTCACTGATGCCAGCATTTCTCCTGCATCACACTTTCTCTTTCTGGCTAGGAGTGATGTGATCTTTGGCTTGCGAGCCATCCTCAGCTATGGGAGAAGTGTGCTTGTTCTTAATGTGGTACAGCATAAACACTACTGTAGTGTATAAGAATCTGACCTGAAGTAACACATGACATCATGTCATCATTAAGAAATGTTTAATGGTGCCTGCTCAGCTGTGGGAGGGTACCTGAAAGGCCTGCAGGATACTCCCTGAATGAACAAATATGCCACAGCTGCACTTGAGGTATGAGTTATGGATGAAAGAAATAAAAAAAGGTTGTTGCCAGAAAACACCCGAGGCCCTGAGATGAGAGGGGGCCAAGAGCGGGGTGTCTGGCACCTGTTTTTAAGATTGTTTTAGAAGGTTTTGACGATGAGATGGTAAGATAACGAAAGTGATTCTAATAGTGGTTTAGCTCATTAATCAGAAGAAAAGAAGGTGGACCCATGGGCACCCATGGATCAGAACTGTATAAAAGCTAGGGAATCAGAAAGAGAAGTCAGTTTCTCCCGGGAGAGCTCACTGCATGTATCCTGTTGTTTGAATAAACACTTTGGACCTGAAGACCAGCTGTTTCATCCTTGATTTTCCACTCCACCTGTGAGTGTTTGAGTAGTCAGAAAGTCAGTTAATTATAGTTCATTTTAAACTTGATTAAGTAGATTGTACTCTACACTGCAAGAAATTGTGCATCTTTTTCTCGGCGATTGGTTGCAGTTAACAGCTTTGCTGCCTGCGATTTTGCAAACAGAGGAAGTCATTGATCAAGCTTTACTTAATGATACAATTCTAAATAAATGGTAAACAGTACGTCATAGTTTGTCTTCTCTCAAATAAATGAACACGCCTGACCCTACCAGGTACAGTGTGTTTCTTCACCCTAAAGGAAATTCTATTTCTACAGCACTGGCCCTCCCTCTTCGTCTTACAGATCCTGAGAGTGGTGTGACGGAGAAGGGAGAAGAGAGTTTCTGGGATATGCTTTGTTTCAATGTCAGTTTATCAAGTTGTGTCTATCCTCCTCCACATGTGTGGTATTTGCTCGAGCTTTGAGGTCATGCACATCAAGGCCAGCCGAATTTGTGGCTTTTAATTGTGGGAAAAATTCTTCTGCACTTGAAGAACACAATACGTTTATGTAGTTAAGTTCCCCTTAACTGTAATAATTGTCTTAACACGTATTGTTTTTGTAAGTCTGCATCAGTTTAACTTATGAGTCGGTAAGGGAAATCCTCCTCGTTGAGGTAGAGAGTTGTTAATTCTCAGAAGAATTTCACACTCGGCATGATGAATCAGATCTCTTTAATACTTACAGCATGGAGAAAAGACCCTGGGTGTTCTCTGCAGTCTTTCAAATGTTTCAGACTTGAATACAGTAGAATGGGGGTCACATACAGTTTTTTAATTATTTCTTCCTAAAACATTGACCCTGTGATGTGTGTGTAGATCACGCCTTTCCCAGGACAGTGACCCTTTGATGTTTCGTTTCATTGGCATATAAATGTCGTCTTATCTCCCTTCCTGCAACCACCTGGGGCAACAAGAATTGCCCCTCGTGTGACTTTCTGCACCTTAGGTGAAGGAGAGTCTCCTATACCTCTCACATCCTGATATGTTCTCTACGTACGTTGACTACTGAATTCCAAACTATTTAATTTCTCACAAGACACAGGAAACCGTTGCGTTCAATCTGGCACCTTGAAATTGAACGCATCTAATATAATTGAATATTTGCATGCAATTCAAACACTTAGTCACCTTTTGTGGCGACAGGAGCAGAATAAAGCATACTGTGTGCAGTGAGGACTTCTTTGATGTCACATGAAATGAAGCAGACTCACATGCCACTCAGGGGGTCATGTCTTTTGTGACTGTAATTGCCAGTGATGTCACAGGGTTTGTCACGTAACTGTAAGCACACTTCAAATTCTTCTTTATGCTGCTTTTTTTTTTTTTACTCAATCACATCTCACAGTGAAATATTGTACTTTATACTCCATTTGGTGTGTGACAGCTTTAGATATAGCTACAGGAACATTGTTTGCATATTTGTAAAAAAACAAACAAACTTGATTTCAGTGTTGCAGGATGAATACCAGGGCCTGCGTTGGTTTAACATGAGAATATGTGCTACAGCCTGAGGGTTTGTAAATGATCACCTTTATATAGAGTCGATTATGAATGTAGACTTACGTTCAGAGAATATGATGTGTCTCAGGTTTAGAAGCACTGTTGAGGGGCCATCATGTAACCTAAAGGCCACTTCTGACATTGCATGAGTGTTTGGGATGAAATCTTTCTCAGCCTCTTTGAACTTTAAACTGCCCTCCATTGCAGAGATGCCCTCACTAAGAATGCTTTGGATCTTGAAATGGGGCCTCATAAAGATAGAATACAGGTTCACACAGACACAGACACACACACACACACACACACCCTATTGTCTGATTGGTCAGAGTACACACTGAACTCTCTCTCACTTCTCTCGGCTCAACAGGAAGTCAATCAATCAGTGGAAGTGTTGCTGAACTTCATCTCGTCTTTGTTAAAGGCATTCTTCGCGCAATATTCAGTCTCAGCGGAGCCCAGAGACAGACAGACAGACGGGACACTCACGATTAACCGGTAAGTTAGCTCATCTGCTGTTTAGCTAGTTTTAATCGAACACGAGCTGAACAGTTGGTTCAGTCTGTCACATTAACGGTAACGTTACCCGTCACTATTTGTGATAAGAGGTCGGCTGTGCCAAAACATATGAAGTAAAATCACACGTTTGTTTAAAGTGACAGATGACACACCGACTGAAATGTAATAATTAACGTTAGAAGTTTTCCTATAGAGTTAACGTTAATTGACGTTAAACATCAGTTCACTAGCTAGCGAACTGATGTTTTCAGCTCAACAGACAGACAGGAGACCGACAGAAAGCTTTTCCAGTGTTACTGAAAAAGATTCTGGTGATTCAACTTCGACGTTTGGTTCCACCAGTAACACGAATCAACAGTTTCCTGGGTTAAAGTCCTGTCTTTACGTTAGCTGAAGCTGGTCAGCCAGATAGCGGCGTAACTTTAATTATCTTTCATGTGGTTGTTTCCCTACACCTCAGTTACGGTTGCTGAAATGAGGAAACAGTTTTAATTGTACCCTTTTTAAATTCTGTGACGCTGGAGCGTGAAACCACAATGATTAAGTAATCAGCACAAAACGTGTCGACTCAGGGTTTCAGTGATGTTTTTCTTAGATTTAAAACTTTAAAAATCCCTTTCAGAACCTCATTGCAGGGAGCACATGGGTGCTGTCCGTACAGTATGATGATGTTGCAGCGCCATCTGGTGGTTGATTCAATTTAGGGTATGGCTGTTTTATTTAAATGTAGTATAATGAGACCAAATAGACGTAGGGATTTAACACTGAACAAAAACAGCATAAAACATTTTGTCTCAAAGCTCACAAAAAATAGTAGCAAGTTTTCATACAAGATGGGTGAATCAAGATAAGTAATTTGTCATTAAATGATCCATAAGAACAGAATTAGGACTATACAGTTATGATAAAAAAATAAAAATAAAATGTGATTATTTTTGACAGACATTGCGATTCAAATATAATCAATGATTAGTGGGATCAATCATTTTTGTATCACAATTTTCAATGAAAAAAGCCATGATAATGTGTCATTTGTTGGCGTCTGTACCAAACAAACATGTTGTCTTACATAGAGAAAACGAGATTTGTAGGCCGGGACATCGCTGCGGCACTACAGTATTTGATTATAATGCTTGTACACCATTTCAGGTTTGACCCAAACTACAGCCTCCCCCACTGCAGAGGAGAAACATACAAGGATTGGCTTTTGTTTCTGTAAAGGAATGTGTGGGAGTCTACCTCTCTGAGGTATAAATCTTTATGCTGTCCAAGAGACTTATAAACCATATTCTAGAGTATGTTAGATTGCTGCATATAGCCATATATGCACACAACATGGGCTAAATGTACTGAGAAGGTTCTCACCATGAAACAGTGGTAACAAACAATATTGAGTGTAACATTGGTTGAAACTCTCGGTGGTAGTCGTGATTAGAAGGACCTTGAGGATGTGCTCAGAGCTCTCCTCCCATATGTCACATGAACAAACTGGTTCTATCTGGTAAACTGAGGATGATTTGGCATGTTTTTGGGCTGAACAAGTTCTGCTCTTTTATTTATCATAAGTGAAGGTTGAAGAAAGTCTCACAACTAAGATGTTGTATTTCTGGTATTTAATTCAGCGTCACTTGTGTGGGCACTATACTTCTACAACCACAAAGAGGTGTCTAGGCTATGAGCGAAGTTTCCATCCTGATAGTCAGTCTTTATATACTGTACCAATCAATGATGCCTGCTCAGCATGTACTTGAGAGACCTGCAAGGGACAAATGTTCGAGAACAAGTTCCCTAGATGTACATGGAGGCCACAGCTGCACTAAAATGTATGGTGTGTGCGCTATCAATAAAATAAACAAAAGATGACTGTCGCCAGATGACACCCGAGGCCCCGAGAAGGGAGGGGGCCAAGAGCGGGGTGTCTGGCTCTTTTTTTTAAAGACCTTTTTAGGAGGTTTTCCACTGGTATGGTGATGAATTGTATAAAACAAGAATTGTATAAAAGCTGGAGAATCAGACAGAGAAGTCAGTTCATCCTGGGAGAGCTCACTGAGTGTATCCTGTTGTGTGAATAAAAACTTTGGACTAGCTGTTTCATCCTTGATTTGTCACTCCACCTGTGAGTGTTTGAATAGCCAATAAGTCAGTTAATTTTAAACTTAGACAAGTAGATTTTACTCTACACTTGTATGCGTAACAAAACACTTACCACCTACGTGACTCCTGTCAATGTCAATGCACCTCCAATGTGTTTGCAAATATTTATGTCCAACAATCAGTGTGCTCCTCATCTCTTTTCAAAGTCACCGTCCTGCCTTACACACAAGGCAAAAGAAGTGCTGGGCACAGAAGAACTTATTACGCCATTAGGTCGCATGACGTACAAAACTATGTTTACATGAAATTTTCTTCATCACTCACTGTTCCCTTCCTCCCTTCAACTGTGTGCAGGTGGTGATTCTACAACAGCAGAATGCAGCCGGTAGAAGCACTAAACGGTACGTATTTGACGTTCTGCATGTGTGCTACCATGCTTACACCATTTGATGTTTGTCTGACGCATTCTCTGTGTTTAGGGGTTTCTACTCAAAGCCAGCTGTTGAATTCTCTGAAGGTGTATCTGAACAACAAGAACAGACTACAACCCATTATTGGTATGTTGCGATAAATCCCTTGTGTGTGTGTGTGTAAGTGTGTGTGTGTAAGTGTGTAAATCATTTGTCATTTTATTTACATTCAGGTCTTGGCAGCATAATCGAATGTGTGAGAGCAGGTACACACAAAGGAGAAGCACTTTACCTGTGTAAGGTGTGTGCGTGTCGAGTCAGTAAAGCTGACATCCGTAACCACATCATGGGAAGCCTCCACAGGTACAACTACATTGTAAGTAGCACTGTAGAGGAAGTCGTGATGCCAGATTCATCTGCAGCTCTGATTTAGCTCCTTAACAGGTGGTCTGTTTTGCTTGACAGAAAATCTGGCACCCCCACTTAGTGTCTGAATGGAAGGAGAACTCCGACCTTTCCAAGCTGGCCTGGCCACTGATGGAGAAAGCCAAGATACTTGAGGGGATTGAGGGACCAGGAGATGTCCATGTATGTTGTTTTTACTGTGTATTTGTTTTGTGTTTGAGTGTTTTGGTTATGAGTACTCATCTTTTTGCACCTCCATATTAAGTTGCTAGAGGTTCAAGATGCCGTCTACCAGAGGATGGCTACATGCAGTGAGAACGATGGTCAGTGGCTATTCACTTGTTTGGAACAGTGGTTTTAACTTGTACAATGTCCTTTACTCCCAATCTCGGTCTTCCCAGTGGTTATGTCTGTAACTCTCTTTGTTTTTTGTGGCATTATTTCCATTTGTACATATTCCTTTTTTTTCATAACTCCATATGGGTCTCTTTCTCTCTCTAACACTTCAGCAGTAAATCTGATAAATGTCTTAAGAGATGGACAGGGTAAACCTGCGAGACATTCAGAGCTGGAGCCGGAGCAGTCTCCTGTCCAATCAAGTAGGATTGTATTGCTTGCCCGGGACCAACAGAGATCACCCAGGACAATCGTCGGGAGTTTGGAAGATACGTACAAGCCCCCATCGCTAATCTCAGAAGGCTGGTTAAACAGCAAGTCTCCGTCACTGTCGGACGATGCCCAGGTGTCACCTGAACTTCCTTTGCTGTCTGAGAACAGCAACTGCCCTCCTGATGACTATACAGGATGCAAGCCTCTTATTGGTAAGCACAAATCTAAAAAGCAACAACTGATGTCAAACTTTTGTCAGCAGTATTTAAGTAAGTACACAGTTACAGTAGGTTATAAGATAAGATGCTTCCACTCATATTGTTGCAATGCATTGAAGCTGTTCAGAAAATACTGAGATTATACGAACAACATGGGTATGGATTAAGGAAAAGACATTTTTTTTCTTATGTCTGAGAGTGGTATTGAATTGAGTGGTATAGCAAAAAGCTGGTGATGTCTTGTCTCAGAATCAAGTCTAAAACTAAGAGGAAGCAGCAATAAGCCTACAACGTGTAACCCACGCTACTGAATCACTGCAGTTATTCAGTAATGAAAAGAGCTGATCAGAGATTTGATTATTGGCTGCACACACATGTACGGGACATGATAGTTTTACATTTTGGTAGAAAGTGAATAAGTGTATTTTCCAAAAACTCAAACCATTGCTGCTTATGTATTTTTGCAACAGGTCTTTTCCGTGTGGTCGAGTGCAGAAGCGAAGCTGGCCACACGTACTGTTTCTTATGTCACTGCTGCCGCATCAGGTCCAGCAAAAGGGACATCATTGATCACCTGACCAGTTCATCCCATCTCATGAACTACTTGGTCAGTTTGTTGTGGATCATTAATATGTTCAAGACCACAAATCCTTTACCATTCAAAGTCTTTAGAGAACATGCTAGCTTGAACTATAAGTGAACTAAAAAACATCTGTGTTTTAGATGGAAAGTCATCCTGAGCAGGTGGACGTTATAACGGCAGACATTAATGATAATTGTCAGCTTCTCCAATCGCTGGCCAGGGAAGTGGAGCAAGAGGAAGGCAGAGGAGAGCTGAAGGTATCATATTCACTTTTATTCACAGATTATCTTGGCCTTATGACTCCTATTTCCTTTACCACAAAGGTCTGAAATGCACTTGTACTCATCTGTCATGTTTATCATGTAATGTTTCCAGGTGGTAAACGTACCAGAATTACTCTGTGTCCAACTGACTGGCAAAAGTTACCACTGGTGTAAGTACAGATGCATGTCCATCCACTGTTTTCTTGTTTGGCCTTAAAAGCATTTACATCTTTAGTTCCAAATCTCTGCTCAAGAGGAATGATTCATGATGGTAAGTATGATGCGTAATTAACTCTCGCCTTTCACATTACAGTAGTTTTGTTTTCTTTGTGTAATACTTGTCGCTGTGCATCTAATAATTGTAAACTTTATTCTTTGTTTTTCTTTTCATAGCACTTAACTCCTTCATTGTATCTTTTTGTCAAACATTTCAGTGATTCTTTTCCAGCATTCAACCACTGAACCAGTTATTTGAACTCATTACTTATTCTTTCACCTCAGTTTTTGAGTGCAAAGACTTATGCATGTTTGTATTTTTTTCTTTGTATATCTCTTGTATTGTTTTTCATCTTTTTAAGGCATAGAGATGCTGTGTAATGGATGGACACATACAAACATCCAAAAGAAGAGAATGGCTTCCAAAGGTGTGTGTGTGTGTTTGTGTGTCTTTGGAAGCAACAGTACACTTGAAGGGGTCGAAAACTTATTTTTTCTCAAGTAATTGAATATATTTGTGTTTTCCTTTAATGCTCTGTCGGTCCGATTTACACTTTTCTTTAAGGACTGACTGTGGACAAGACTTCAAATCAAGGAATGCCGGAGAATTGTGCCGTAGTGATGAAGGTTACATCGAAGAAGAAGAAGAAGAAGAAGAAGAAGAACTGGAAAAATACTGTGTTTAAGGTAAGCCTGCCTCTTACCAAAGGTTCAGTGCTGCTGGAGAGGACATCTTTCAGCGTGGACAGCCTGCCTGTGGCATCCGGATACTTGCCTCCATCAGACTCAGATCTCACTCCCTTGCCAGAGTCTCAGGCAGAGGAGTGCGAGTTTGACAGGGAAACTCCGTATACCGTCGCAGAACTCACGCCAGAAGAACTTCAGCAAGACCTCTGTAGTGGAGATCACGAAGCTGGTCAATACACAAGACCAGAAAGAAACTTTGCTTGTTATTATCGAAAGGTGGATGGTGTTTTCAATGACAATGAGCATTTCAACCAGTCTGAATACCAAACTTGGACAAAGGACCCAAGGATTTATGGGGAAAACAATGACAACAGAGAGTGTGGTTCTCAAGAAAGATCAAGTGAGACGTATGAAGGCCCACAGACACAAAATAAGTGGTTGTCGCCTTCCGTCTCCCACATTCAGGACTGGCCAGTGTATAACTCTTCCTATGGACGTGAGGAGGGTTGCACTGAGCAGTGGTACAGTTCAACCTCACAGAATAGAGGTGACACAAGAGCTGAAGTGTCAAGAGAGGAGAGATGGGGTGAGATGATCTCAGATGCTACTCAGTATTATTACCAACAACATCCCCAAGATCAGTACATGGCACAAAATCCCGCAAGTCTTGTGACAGGCAGTGTGGCGCAGCATAATTTGTCTGGAGAATTAGCTCCACACGTAGGAGGTTCTTGGGTCAACATGTATCCTCATGTAGGATTTTCCCTTTCTCACAGTGGCAACATTGCACCAGTGCCGAGAATACAGTTTCCTCAGTATGAACAGAGACAATGGCAAACATACATGGGGTGCAGCACTGGTCATGTCCAGACAGCTCCGCAAAGTTATATGATGCAACCTACGGCCCAGCAGGCCATGCAAGTAGGTCAAGGAGTGATGCCTGACCCAAACCACAATACTGGACCTTTGACAAACCCCGACCAGCAATTTCCTCATCCAGCTGTGATATGGAGCTCACGCTAACCTTAATTTCAGAATTGCTGGTTTGTTCATTTTGAATTGAACAACTCCATATATGCGTGCCTGTTCTTATTCTGAATATATTATCACACCAAACTGAGACCAAATTTCTGCTCAAGGGACCAGTGTCCCCATTTACTGAAATCACACTCACAGCATGGGTTCTAAACTAAGCTGTGGCTTTTTGTCAAAACCAACAGGTCTGATTTTTGTCAGAAATGGGAATGTCCTACTGGAGCGACGTTTGCTTGTAGTGCAGTTTTTCAGTAATTTCTTTTTTCTTTTCTTTTTTTGAAAATTGTATTGCTTCAGAACAACAAGAGAGAAAGTTTGAACTCTCACTCAGGCTGTACTTTATAGCGGTCACTAAATATATTTAACTACCTACACCTACATTTTCTTTTGGACCAATATGTTATGTTCAAGCTGTGCCTGAATAACTACAAAAAAATCATTAGATAAGTGACAGTTCACTTTAGCTTTGTGCTTGAATACATTTTTATCAACTTTTGAAAAAAATGTCCATGTTGAAAACCAAGGTCATATGTATAATGGCTTGATTTTGACCTCTTTTGTCTACCACTGAAAATAGCATATTTATGTTGACTATGATTTATGAATGACATGAGATCAAATATTGATTTTCTTTTGTTATTTGGAGTAACTAAATACCTTTACTTCAGTACAGCCTATAAGTACAGTGTTTGAGTGTTGGGACTTGTACTTAATCACATTCATTTTATCTTGCTTTATACTTCGACTGTATTACATTTCAAAGTGAAATAGTGTACTTCTGTGTTTACTTAAATGCTGTAGTTACATTGATTTAACAAACGTGATCATTTTTTAAAAAAAAATATGATGCATTGTTACATGTTAAAGGTCTCATCTGGTTTTTGGGTGTGATGCTGATTAAAAAGTGTTAAAAGCTATGCTGTGCTTTACATGCGCTCATTATGTACTTTATGTTGAAATTGTAAACTGTCCTGTAATAAAGCTAACAGGTAAAGCCGTAAAGTACTGACTATTATTTATTTTTTTTAAATCTTGTTGCACAGAGTAATCACTTTTGTCCAAATGATTTATAAGTCTCCATAATTTAACAATCTGGAAGAGACCATGATGCATTGTGAGCTTTTTGACTTTTTATACTTTAAGTACATTCTGCTGTAAATATTGTACTTTTACTCAAATAGAATTTTGATTCCAGGGCTTTATCTTGTAACAGCAACTTAAGTAAAACATTTCAACTTCTTCCACAACTGCTTACTGAGATGTGTTTGTAGTCTGCTGTATAAAGTCTCCAAGCTCAACAGCATCTCTTCACCTGTTCACACAGCCTTTGACCAAACCCATTGATGCCGTCAGAAACGAGATGTGTTCATACCATTACACAATTGCTATACAGTGTGAGGTTAACTTATCAGCATTAGTTAATACATGAACCCACTAAAAGCATCATTCAACAGTAATACTATTTTGCTATGAACAAGGAATGTATTTGTGACCATTTGATATAGTACCTTGATTTTTGAAAACACATTTTAGTTGTTTACACGTGGGAGGTTGAACTATATCACTAAAACCCATTGACTACATTAGTAATCGCTTATTGCATATCACCTGAGGGGGCGTTAAGGGTGAAAAGGGATATGTAGTGTCTTGGTTTTTAAAGTCAAGTTCTTGGGATATGAGAGGGAACCATAAATGTGCACACTCAGTTGTCACATTATTATATATTTATTTATTTGGTTGCGTTCAACTGAACATAAAAATGAATGTGTTATAATTGAAATATCTGTTATGCCAGAGTTAATGCTTGACGTTAGTTAAAGATAGCGGTCAGTTGGATTTTTCACATTAGAAATCTGTAAATTCCATGTGACATGAACGCAACACAGCTGCCTTACGGAAGCCCCTCATGCAGGTTGCCGTGGTTCGCCCCGAGCTAAAGCAGCCGCCCCGCTCTACTGGGAGGACGGCGGTAGCTAGTTAGCTTAAACACCCGGTCTTTGCATCGGAAAGGTAGCGTTTGACATTTATTCTGGATGGCTACATTTCCCCTAGTGACTTGCTAACTTACTGCGGACAACACATCTGGGAGAAACCTTAAAGCTGCCTCTCCGAGGGTCTCGTACTCCTAAATCTCGCCAAGATGTCAGCTTTCTCTGAGGCGGCTCTAGAAAAGAAACTATCCGAGCTTAGCAACTCTCAGCAAAGTGTGCAGACGTTGTCGTTGTGGCTCATTCATCATAGAAAACACTCGAAGACCATTGTTAATGTTTGGTTCAACGAACTGAAAAAAGGTAAGTTTGACGTGCCCTATAACGTTAGGCTTTGGCTACAGGAGCTGGCTAACTCCGGCTAAAGCCTTAAAGTTAGCTGTTATTGTACAAACTATCTTAGCTAATGTTAGAGTAGGTCGACCATGAGCTGTTGTTAGCAAAGCCAAGCTAACGCTAGCCAACTTTCGAGTAATATAAGTTAAAAAAGGCTTTGACTGCTCAGTATTGGCTAACAGTAACGTTTGAGATGTCCTGAAACCAGTAGTGTTTTCTGGGTTCGTCTATTTATGTGTTAGCCATGTTTTGTCTAATGACATGAGTCTGTAAATTGATCCCTATGATTTCTAAATTTCAACTAAGATCACGCAAGCCTTAGTAAACAAAACAACCGCTGTCTAGTCAATAGTTAAGCGCTGATATAAGGCTGTTGTAGTATTTATCACGGTTGGTGGAGACAAAAACGGAGGATGTAGCTCCCCATCTGTGAGCTCTGTAACTGTGCAGTTAGTTAACACGTTTGACCTAACAACTATGTTTACGTCTCGTTCTACTGCCCCCAAGTGGCTCATAAATCGTCCAATCCAGCTTTAAAGCAGCTACACTTGACATATTTATATACCAAAATGACGCTGTGAAAATGCGAATACAGTGTGAAAGGGGGTCATTCGTGATAATGAACTTGCTCCGCTCAGGTTTACTCAGCTTCATAGTAAATTTCCGCACATTGTTAGCAATCTGACCTGCGACTTCACTATTTGGGTTCACTCTGAACTATCTCTAGCATTGTTTTCAAGTGCAGCATGCGTCTGTGTTCAGCGAGAACTATAAACCATCTTCACTTTAGCCTATCAACAGTAAACAACAGACAGAGTTAATGGCTAGCTAGTGAACATGGTGGAGGTTTTGCAGTTACAGAGCCTGATCCTTCCCTCAGGAATTGGCCAACACTAAAAACAGAGCTAGAAGAGATTGTGTATTGGACCTGCATTCAACAGGTGGACACGACTTCGAATGAATGATAATGTTGCTCTGTATATGCTGGATATGCACTGAGCAACTGTTTACTACCAAATGTGTCTTATCAACTTACAAAGGTGGTAATATGTCTGTCTGGTTCGCAGTGTTTGTTTCTCCTGCCCCCAAGTGGCCAAAAGAAAACCCAGCTTTTGCAGGTTTTAGTTCACCTGACATCATCTCTGCAGAGAAGTTCACCTTTCAGCTATTTTGTACTTAAAACACATTCTTCTTAAAGAACACTGAATACCAGAAAAAGGCGAGCCATGTGGGGTAGTGGACAATCCTGGATCAGGATTAGAAATGAAATAAACTTCAGTGTGAGCAGTTGGCCAGATAATATAGTTTCTGCTGTTTGAAGCTGATGGAGGGCCTGAATTTCTTGTGGGATACAAAAAAAACATTACCCAGGTCAAGAGTGGTCTCTCAATCATGTTTTTCTTTAAGGCACAGACACACTTAAGTTAAGAATAAGTAATCAATAATATAAACTACATCTTAATGCCATCAAACAGGTGACAACGACATCATTTTCATTTTTACATTTTCCGACATTGAATAATTAACACAGTGCGATCAGTGAATTGCAGTGTTAATTGGGTTTTCTATATCTAATTTTATTTTTGACTAATGGTCACTATGTGTTCATAATAGTTTTCTAAATCACAACATGTCACACACTTGTAAAAGAGTCTTTCACTGTGCTGGTCTGTGGATTTGTAACACATTTGTGTATTAAGGTGCCATTCAAA
This sequence comes from Spondyliosoma cantharus, assembly GCA_900302685.1. Taxonomy (NCBI): domain Eukaryota; kingdom Metazoa; phylum Chordata; class Actinopteri; order Spariformes; family Sparidae; genus Spondyliosoma; species Spondyliosoma cantharus. The sequence continues at coordinate 26,214 of OMLP01011551.1, read as the reverse complement.
GCATGTCAGTTGGAACATGTACGTATCTTACCCAAAATTGATTACTGTAAGCAGACCGATCCACATTAAATCATAGTTACAGTACAATGAGTACATAATTGAGCTGTTGTGAATATTTTTTGGTGTGCCAGTATTAGTTGTGGCTAATAGTGGCACACTTTTCCTCAGGGGGCAAGTAAACAACCTAATGATATCTCAAGTGGATGTTGTATTTTAGGAGCTAGGCGTGCATGGCTGTGGGGATAGAGATGGAACAGTTCTCTGGAGCTTTATGCTGAGCTCAGTGTTGACTGTGACCAGTCCCAAAACAACAAAGACATAGGCATTATTACTTGTAGGATGTGACTGTAGGAAGTACATGTTTGTGGATAAAACCCAAATGGAAAAAGACAAACAAAACAAGCTGAGTGATTAGAGAGAGGAAAGTAAATAATGAATTGAGAAGGGGTTAGGGTTAGGGTTACCCCTGTGGGCTCAGATGTAACTATAATGAATAATAAACTATGGTGTATGACAGAATGCGACTGAATAGCCTCATTCTTGATAAGATAGCTGTGGGAGAATTTGCTTACATACAGAATGGTCTGACTTGGGGGATACAACATGGAATTGCATTTACGAATTGCTATTGTTTTTCCTTGAAACTTCTGTCGTACTTTTCATTTGTAGTTTTTCATTTGTGATGTGATGAAGTGATGAATCATTAGTTATTAGTTATCTTAAAAGGTTTAACCCGTGTTTTAAAACACACCTGTTGTGCTTTCCTACCACTGGTGCACAGCTTAAATTTCAGACTTATAAATCGTAACCAAATGCCTTGGATTAATATGTGTATATGTACATTTGATTGCATGCAGCTCAGGTATCACGCAAGCTGACCTTCCTTTATTTGGCCAATGACGTCATTCAGAACAGCAAGAAGAAAGGACCAGAGTTCACCCAGGACTTTGCGCCGATCATCGTTGATGCATTCAAACATGTATACAGGTCAGAATCATTAGTATGTCTATATTGTCTACATTTCTGTAAATGACTCCGGAGGATGTATTGTTGAGTTAGTAGTGGGTTAGAGTAAGAGTGGGTAATGTGTTTGTTTATTGTTTGTCTGGTTTTGAAATAATGACATTTTTAATGTATTGATTTCCAATTTTGATTTTAAAATGAATATAGGAAAATTGTAGTCCGAGTCCTCCAAGGGTGATTTAGAAACACTAAAAACAGGAGATTAAAATGTGATTCACATCACCCTGCCGGTATTGTAAAGATGCTGTTAAGCCTCGAAAACGATTTAATATTAATGTGATGTTACAAAGCTGTTTTTTTCTGTCCAGAGACGGGGAGGAGGGCTGTAAGAAACAGTTGGGTCGGGTTTTATCCATCTGGCAAGAGAGAGCTGTGTATGAAAACAACCTGCTGGATCAGCTCTCACAGGTCCTAGGTAAATTCACTCAACACCAACGTGTAGCAGCACAGGCTGTAAGTAGTGCTTATTACCTCTGCCAAGGTCCAACAGTCCCCTTTTGCACTCACTCATCACATCCATCTAAATCCACCTGATTTTTTTCCACCAAGATCCATGTATCCATGAGAAATGTGTGATGCATTAATTAAAAGGGTTTTCTGAAAGCTACACAGAGCCCCTTTAAATAGAATTTGCACCATTGTGACGTTTTCTCTGTCTTTTCTTTTAAATCCTAGATGGAGAAAAGAAGAGTAAGAAGAGGACATATGAGGAGATCCAACCAGATGATGAGGACTTTGCCACCCAGAGTTCCCCAGCTGAGCCTCCACAGGTGCTGACATAGACAAATAGTATAATCATACTTACAAAGTGTACCCTTAGCCACATAGAGGTAATTTAGTAATACTTTTTAAAGTTAATACAGCTGTTGCTGGATGTGTTGCAATACTTCCTTTCCGTGCCACCTCTCGAATATTTATCCCGTTTGACGCAAACTCATTCTAACTATCCTCTGCCTTTTTCCTTTGCCTCTCTCCTCTCATCCCTGCTTATCACCCTCTCTCTCCCTCAGACAGCAGAGTTAATCCGAGCTCTTCAGGAGCTGGAAAATGCAGCCTCTGGCGACTCAGTGCTGCGTCAGCGAATCTCCTCCCTTCCTGCTGAGGTGCAGGACACATCACTGCTTCACAGGATCACAGGTAGGAGGCAGGGCACAGCATGCAATTGTATACTAAACTTATACACACACACAACAACACATGTACTATTGGTTCATAAAGTACAGTAATTGTTTTCATGGGTAGCAGAGTGGAGCACTGAGTAGACACACTGCTATTCAATACAGGAGACCAGGGTTCACATTCATGTATTATTTGTTTTTTATTAAAAAAAAAAAAGAGAGGTGAGTGCTGTGTAAACATAAGATAATTATTCTGGACATTCAGAGATGGTTCACTAAACTTTAATGATCATTGTTAGGAAAACAGTATATTCAATATAATTTGACACTTTTCAAATTTAAAAGGCTTCAAAGTGTAGTGCTCTTTCCTTCACTTGAAAACATTGAGGTGCCCTTGAGTGCGACTAAAACTGTCTCAAACGACACTGATAATAATATCTCTATCTGCCACAGGGAACAATGTTTGATTTGCCAGTAATTATACAGTATTTATTTACATTGTACCAGTATTGATGAATAGCTGAATGACCTCCAGTTCACCCCCCTTGACTGGTTATGTGTAAGCATTATGTCCTGCTCTCTGTCCGCTTCGTACTTTAGATAAGGAGTCAGGGGAGCGGCTCTCCCGGCTGGTGGAAGAGGCCTGCATGCTGCTAGCAGACTACAGTGGCCGCTTGGCGGCAGAGATTGACGATAGGCGGCAGCTCACACGCACACTAACGGTCTTCCTGCAAAGTCAGAAGGACGGCCTGACCCAGAACGAGCAGAAACTTGAAGTGCGTAAATCACTTTTTCTTTCCTTTAATTACTTATCGTTTATCAGTCTGCCTCACCTTTGAGTCACCATTATTGATTCTTTGTGTTCATCCATATGTGTATATGTGTGCTAACACTTCATGTCTATCAACCTTTTTGACATAACAATTATTTTCATGTATTTCAGCATGTTGCTTACTTCTCTAGAGTGCCTGTTTTGTTTCTAAATCAGACTGTAGTTTTTGGTTTTGCAATACAATAAGCAGAAAGATTCTTGATTGAAATCCAAGTAAGATTTTCCCCTGTCACTGGGAAATGCTTGTTCTTTTAGCCTTTGTCATTTAACTCGGTTCAGTCTTCACTCAATGTGCACTTACTTCCCATAGGTAAGTATGGACCAAAATATTTAGATCTTGATTCACTACAGATTTTTTGTTGTTGTTGTTTTATCATGGACATTCTTTTAAACTGTCCAGCCTTTATCCACAGGACACCAAGAGGAAAAAGTATTTCATATTTGTATCTTCACGCAGTCTTTTGTAATAAAAACAAAACAAACTGAAAATAAAAAATAAAACTGATTTTGTGAGTGGTTTTATTTTGCTGTAACTTGCAGCTCATGGTGTGCAAAATTTTCAATTTCAGAGATGGTCTTCAATGATGATATTCCTTTTTTTGTAGTATCAACACAAAGTAAATGCTAGCTTCACCCTCGGTTAAAATAAGCTCAATCCAATAGCAGTTGTAGGTGTGCTCAAAAATAGGAAAACTAATTCAAGTCAATCCAAAGCCAAGAAAAGAGAAGGCAGGTTTTAGGAATCTGAGTATAAAGCAAGATTATTTCCCCTGTAAACATAACTCATTGAGGAGATTTTTGTCAGTATTGATGACATGACATGATGTATTGGTAGCTTCCTGTGGCCCAAGGAAATGTGTTCTTGCACAACACACTTGCTTGCATCGGCTGTTTGGCAAACATGGACAGTAAAATAAGCACATGTATGCAGCAAATCCAGCAGCAAATCCATGCAGCAAAGATGAAACATTTGATTGATTTGATTGGTTTTATTTACTACAAAGAGTAAAATAAAGCTAAAGACATGAACCCCCTTTGCTTAGTACATTCTTTAAAACTATTAGAGGAAGAAAAGTTGTATTTCTTGGCAGCAGCCATTAAGTGTGTTTCATGGATGGAAGTGAAAGTAAAAGCAGGCAGCATAAACCTGAGGTTTTTAGTAAATGTCATCACATATTTAGTAGTTTAAAAGAGGGCGAATGGGTTGTAAGCTTAACAGCCAAAAATGTGTACTTAACGGGCTCACACAACCTTTTACATATAAGTGGTGGTGGTGGTTTCAGATGAGACCACATGTTTTCATGGTGCTGCGCCAGAAATGAAAACTTGTGTTATTAAACTGCAGTTAGACATTTAACTGACACCGCAGCCTGTAATGTGCAAATCAATAGAAAGTTAATGCATTTAATTTTTATGTGGTCTTTATACCAATGAATTAGAATATTTAATCACATTACTTACAGCTTTTTTACTAATTGCCTGTTAAAAAAAAAAAAAAAACTCCCTCGGACTTTCGTTCTGATGGTCTTTTTCTGCTGTGGACTTTTTCAGGAATACAAACGCAAACTGGCGAGGGTGACCCAGGTGCGGAAGGAGTTGCGTTCACGCCTGAACAATCTACCAGGAGGACTCTACAAGTCTTCAAACTGACTCAAGTTTAAGCTCCTGATCAGATACCTTACCCTCCTGCCTCCTGAAGCATCTCAACCCATCTCCTAGATATTTGATCAATGACATTTACCATACCTGATTTTGGAAAGTGTCTGTGTGCCCCTGTATGGTGACCTGTGGTCCTCATTCTGTTCTCTACAGATTATCTATCCACATGGCATTTATTAACAGAAATGTCTTCTTTTTCTTGTCTGCGTGCTCATCTCAATGTGCTGTATGTTGTCAGTACATTGTAAATTAAGGTTTACAATAACCATACACAGGCCCTCTCATGCTTTGGCCCCTGCACATCAGCTTCAAAGTGATATGGGTGATACTGGTGTGATATTTTTGTATTTATAGTGATTTAAGATTATGCACCAGAGTGTATCCCCTTAGTGTGATCATTCTTAGTAATTTTCTGTATTATAGATTGCAGTCATGATTTTATTTTACCATTCCTGTAAATGTATCTGTCCAAGTCTTGGTTATAGATCATTGCAGCATTTGTTTTTTATGCAGTGTGATATGGCCTTCTCAAGAGAACTTGTGAAATCATTAGGAAACCACTCTAAAGCTGAGTAGTAAGCCATGTCCCTGAAAGCGAATCAAAATATGAAATTATTGTTTACGTAAAGCCTCTTTGTGAGAGGTTGTGTGTGTGTACATAGTCAAATTTGCATGTAAATATAATGGGCGTTCTACCTGTAAGTGCTTATGATTTGTATCCATGTCAACATGGCTTGCGAGATGTTCATTCAGACAAATTACTGAAGCACTTCTTGTCAGTGATGCTGAACCCACTGTACTGAAATATTGAGCAAAGGAGTGCGCTGTCTTGTTTACTGTATCATACTGCTTCATAGATTGATCCTTAAGTCTACACCATGCTGTGCAGATGCCTCACACTGCTTGATAGGCACCCCAGTTTCCAAAGCCAGACTTAAGCTGTTTGTTTTTTGTACATACTAAGCAAACTCTTCTTAGAACCAAATAAACAGAAAACTTGCAAACCAATGGAAGTCCTGTCCTCAGTGCGCCATTAGAGTCTGACTGCAACTAACATCCTGTCCAACAGGGGGCGCAAAGCGGGTTTAATTTTTGTTTTTTTTTGTGGGGTGCGCTCGTTTTTGTACCGCGTTGGTTCTTTGACGTTGGTTGCTGGATACCATGACAACCCCGCTCATGCGAGTGTTCAAGGACGAGATGAGCGAACATACAGGAAGTATCCACATGTTTAGTTATTTCAGTAATACCGTCGGACGTAAACAGAAATAGATTAAGTCCAATACATGCCATATAAACCACGCATAGGCTAATTTGATAGTGTGAGCAAGATAACAACGCGCGAATTGCGAGCCAACAGACAACTTTGCCGTTTGAAACAAGTTTGGTATCGTTAGCGTCGGAATCTTCCGTTGTTTCTAGTGATGGCGAGATGAAGCTTCATGAAGCGTTGAAGCTTTCCATCCAATTGGTTCACACATGGGCCGAAGCTTCATGGTGCTTCATTTGCTCTACGGTGCCATCAAGTGGACAATATATGTAAAACAGGCAGAGTGATTATACCATGGCTTTGGTGCGTGAAGCTTTGAATTGAATTGTGCTTAAATGATAATGCCAATAAACAAATAATATACTCATTAATATAGTGTCTGGTTTTCTGATAGAATGATGGCAGGGACAGAGGGGAAAGTTGAAACAAATTGGGGAGAGGATTGTGATGTGACTGTGGGGGACAAAATGTAACACATACAATGGGGAAATTGTATTCATTTTTATTTAAAAACTTCTCCACTGTGCTGGGCCTCAGGCGGTTTCTTTTCTTTGATAGGATTTGAGGTGACGGGAGACCTCCATTGTGTTTCGTTGCCCCTCACATTTCGAATCGCACGCCAAAGCCGCAAACCTGAATCAGTCACGTGGTACGGCCGGCTCGCGAGGCTTCGAACGTCACCGCATACGTCATCGACACAAGCCTCGATACGCGCTTCACAAAAATCTTCCTGGACTACTCGACACACGCTTCGACACGGAAGACACATCACTAGTTGTTTCTGCTAGCTTGATAAACGTCGCAAAGCTAAGCTAAACTACAAGTGTTGTACTATCTTGCAACGTTACCGGTAACGCAAGTCGTTTAACATCCACCCAGCAATGGACTCTCTCGAAACACCTTACGAAGAAGAGGCTGAATTTATCGAATGCACGGTAAACTAGCCAACGTTAGCTTATATGCACCGAGCTAGCTTAGCTAATGAAGTTGACGACTGCAATGTGCAAGATAGAAATGCTGTGTGGGCTTAATAACATAAACCCTCCTCTTCACAAGGGTTATAAATAACGATCATTTATGCCTAAACTGCAGATGCCTAAGCTGTAGTTTACTTGTGGTGTACTTGTGCTGTGTTGTTGTCTTCTAGAACTGCGTGACACTAACATGTTGCCATTCCTCTTACAGCAACAAATAACTACTTTAATAATGTGCAACTCACCCAATAAATTGGTAACACATCGTACTTAGGTAGGATATTGATAGATGTACTTTTTCTCTTTTAATCCAGGTCTGTGAAAAATCCATAAGAGGCGATACCTTGTTCAAGATACACCTGACTTCACCAGGACATATAAAGGTACACAGCATTGTTTACTGATGGAGGAAGGTCTATGGAAGTTGTGAGTCTACAACTAATGCTCAGTTATAGACTCAAAAGTTATTGGTAACAGTAATTAAGCAATCTACTGTCTAACTAGAGTTTTTACCATGATTTGTGTTTATTTCCTTTTTGTTCAGTCAAAGGTTTTCAACAACTTAAGGAAAAAACTTAAAGCAGGAAACAAGGAGCATCTCAAAGTGATATTTCGCTTTTGTTGAAGTCATTGACAACATCTGGATTTTGGATCCTGGCCACCACGACTGAGTGACTGTAAAGTGTTCAGTCACAGGGAAAATGAAGGCCTACCAACCTTTGTCTTTGGTCATCATGAAGACTATTGCCTCTTTCCCACACAGTTCCTGGTTAGGTACTGGGGTAATCTTATAGGCACTGCTAGTGATTTATCACTATTCTCACATGCACCTACATTCACTTCCTTGTTGCTTCTTTTCACACATCCCATGGCATAGATAGGAAAAGGGACAATCCAGCAGATGGGGGTAATTCTAAATGTCTGGATCCCAGCCGCCATAAAACTAAAACGAAGGAAGAAGATGGGGCAAGGCCAGCGATACGTGGAAGACGTCATGCTATTCTCAGGAACATGGCGAATGAAGAGCTGTTTTGTGGCAGTGTTCTTGAAATGTGTTTGATATTGAACACCTTTTAATGTTCTTTCATGATCTACATGGCTCAAAAACATCCATCCGATACATTTAAAAGGAACATCTGAAGAGTGTTGGATGCTGAACTGGACACATGTAGAGACATCAGATTCAAATACGTCATCAGTAGAGTTGTGAGGGCTTCATTTGGTCCGAGTCAAAGTATCTTTCCTCAAAGGGACATGACCCTTTATGTGCCTGCAATGTTACTGCTTTCATTCACAACACAGCTGTGCTTGTGCTCCTGTTGACACATGGAAATGGTCAGGGCAGGAAATGGTCCTGGACAGGGATGGACTAAGTTTATGGCACACACACATTTGCCTCATTGTCTCACATCATCATAGGTAATCGATTATGATGGAGCAAACTTGTTTGCAAGAACAGCAGGTGTTGATTATTTCGATTCTGAAGAAGCCATGTGTTTTCTGGAGGTCATCATCCGTTCATGAACTTGCATTTTTCTTTGTCCTCATCAGTCAAGTATTAGGACTCAGGTTATAGCCATGACAATTTCCAGAATGATGGTTGATGGTTTTGTTCACAACAACCAGAAATCCTGGATACTTTGATACGAACATTGGAACGATTTGAGTAAAGCTTAAGTCTCCAATTGACAAATCTGGTCAAGTGACCTTAGTTGTCCTGTGAGTGGTTTTCTCATACTGAAAAAGTATTGAAACATGTTCTTGAAATTATTTGGAAATTTGTCACCTTAAGGCCTTTTAGGATTTCTGAACAACTGTCTATACAGTGCGTACTGCTGGAAACTCAGGACAGGAAGGCCTGAAGGGCTTTTTCACTGGTCCTTTTAGACAAGCCGAGTCAAACAGTACCCAGTTGATCTGCATGACCTTATAAAGGTGCTGAGGTGTATTTGAGTCGTGCCTGAGAAAGACCATGTCCGTAGTTGGTTCAGAGTGTGACCACCTCCAAGCAGGTTGCAGTGACGTCAGATGAGCTTTGTCATCATTCAAGGATAAATAGAAGTTTCCTCTTCCTCTGCTTGATCCATTTCGTCATCCTGTCTCCATTTTTCAAGCGGCAGATGCCAAGGAAAATCGCATGTCATCAAATGATGAAACCCTTCAAGCAGGTGGCCTGGTTCTAGTGGAGATTCACTGACATAATACATAACAGTTGGGGAATAATTAGACAACTGACCATTACAGATACTGATACCTTGTTCATGCTGTGTAGCACTTAAGTCCTTTTCAGTATTGGCAGAGTGCACTGACCATTGAAGCAATGCACACAAGCAAAAGCTGCTGGCTCTTTTGGTCGTTTTGGTTGTCTTGAAGAAAACTGGATACGACTTCGCTGCATACAGACTCATTCTCGCATCAAAACTGGTCTTCAACAGCTAATATAACCTTTTTCCAGGATAGCGGCTTCATAGATGCAGGTCTGTTAAAAATACTTGCAGACACGCACATTACTGTTATCTTTACTACCTTATGCACTTATTATGAACAAAACTCATTCATAATGGGTAAGGATGCTCACCTCTGCTGCACCTCAAGTGAGCTGTGGTTCTGGTTAACCATTATGTGTGAAAATTATTTTTCCATGATATAACTCTTTCTCTGTTTGTAGCAGTGGTGAACTCTAACCAGCATCCTGTTTACCCAGCACTGACTGACTCAATTTTTATTGCTCTCCCTTTGTTCCTGGCAGAAAGAGGATGCCTTGGTTGCTGCGGGTAAGTAGACGTCATCCTCAGCCTTTTAATTTTGTTCTACTCTGGCCTTGAGTATATTTCCTGTCTTTTCTGGCAGGTCGTTCAGTCCACACACAAAGGTGACAGAGGTTGCTCTTATCTGTTGCCTGGTTTTAATGTTTCAGTCTAGATCATGATTAGATCAATGGTTGTGATCTGTTAATAATAGTCATGATGGCTAAACAGCTGTCCAAATCCAGCACATCTGATTTCCAGACTGATGCAGGTCTCATGATAAATTAAGTGCCAGAACTGGTATTTCATTCTGGGTATTGATCCAGCCTTAAGCTAGCGAGAGTGTTGTTAACTGGAACTGATTGTCAGCTCCATTGTCACATGGATGGCCTGTTGTGTTTATACCTTGTTTATGATGGAGGGTCGACATTTCACTGCGCACCTTGTCTTGGGGAATGAGATGATTGGTCTCTGCAGTTGAAGCATGTTGGGGAAAATATCTCTGGGACAAGAGATCTCACTGACTGATGGATAAGCATACCTTTTATGGCATGCTGAAAATTTGTTAGTTCGGGTCTTGTAATCACATAATGTGCACTGTGCTTCTGCGTAAAATTAACTTAAAGTGTTGGATGAGAAACTTCTAGTATAGCGATCAGCCATTTATTGTCTAGGAGGAAATTACCTCCATTGACACGTGCACTTATTTACCATCGAGAGAACGATATATATAGCTACCACCTGGACTACATGCAGCCCCGGATGCAATGGCATCAGGAACTTGGATAGCAGGTGAGCTGTGCTCAGCGCACTGTGAGCTGGGCTTCTTCTGCTGCATAGCCTGGTTTTTCAGATGGGCGTCAAGATGTTGGCACAACTGGCTGGCTTTGAGGAGTCACCTCAAAGAACTGGCCAGCACAGGCTCACTTGTGCTTAAAAGGCAGCCCCAGATTTCTTTGCAGTCAAATTTGGCAGCTACATATATCACTACAGCTACATAAATTGCTGGAATATCTTAACCTGGGTCAAGACTTTTGAATCCTTCTACTCCACTGAGATACGTCTGACATTGTCACATGAAACAACGCTTTCTAAGTTGAAAAACAATCAATCCAAGAAGCACCACAAGGGGGAGTAACGATTCGCCAATCATCGCCACTGGCTGGACTGTCAAGCATTATCAAGCTGTGAGCCGGAACCAAGAACAACAGTTGCAGCCACTTTAGACAAGATGGAAACTGCTACCAAGGCTGTCTACGTCTTATCAATATTGCCCATCATCGTAGCTGCTTTGCTCTGCTCCAATCTTAAACGGCTAAAATAACCATCTCTGTCGACTTAAAATGACGTTCTTTTCAGGTGGACACATTGGTGTCTAAGGATTGGCTTGGAATAATCGAACCCTACTCCTACATTGAAGTCGGTAAGAGTCGAGGCAGTGTCAGACTGAAGATGGACAAGATGACAAATCAAGTACACCATCACTCACGCAAAATCTCTGCGGTTCAACCCGGAGAAGCCATTGCGTTCAAGAAATATCAGCAATGTGTTGTGGAACTCTTCACATCAAACAAGCGGATTGTTTGATCTGACATTTTGTTGCCGCGTGTTATTTGCGTCTATATAAAAGAAACAGCCACAAAAATTGTTCCTGACAATGCCTGTGCACGTATGCTAATGTGCAGCCTGGGCAAGCAACTATTTTTCAGTTGTTTTTTTTGTATGCTTGGAAAATGTATTTTTCCTCTACTGTTGATGATCAAGACAACGTCCGAATTTTGCTGTGTTTGTCATAAGATGTCACAGGAGTCCAAGGCCGTAATGCTTCAGCAGGTGTTATTTATTTTTCAATACCGTAAAATCATCTTGGTCAACATTTCTTCACCTGAAGATATCTACACAGCAACACCAAACAATCACGGGATACAGAGGATTGCACCCCACGTTTGTTTGAAAAAAAAATTCTGTGCTGATGTAAGTAGAGCGGAATTCGAGGACAGGACAATTTAATGGTGTTTAGTTGGAGATCATACATAACGACTTATATGGGTACTCGTTTATAGTAGCCAGATTTCTGTGGAATTCAACCCTTCTGCTGCAGCGACAGAAAACAGTCTTTGCATATTACACGTGGCTTGTTTGTATACATTGAACAAGGGATCAAGCACTATTACGGCTTGAGGGAGATGGTTGTGACATCAAGTGCATGTTAAGGCAATTAATAAATTAGTTCAATACATCGGTAATACTCTGCACTGTAGATATATTTAACTCTCTGTTGCAATGCTAACTACGAGTGTTTTGTTTCCTTAGGGCTTGCTACTAGACAGCGCAACATACCGATATTTGAGGACATCGTACATTATCTCGATTACATGAAATTTGAGGAGCCTATCATTGGTGGTTAACTTGATACCAATTTTTTAACCATTTTGTTCCATGTTAAGTTGATAAAATGTATTTTAAAATGTTCTTTTTTTGTCCTTAGGTTTGAGCTATTTGGAAGAATTGCCTTGTATTAATCTACAAGATGGCCCCAGATATACATGTAGGCTATGTCATCAGACTACAATCCTAACAGAAATGGTCCGTCATGTGATTGGACGCAAACATCGGCAGAAATATGTGGTAGGCATTACGACCATTTTCAAAAAACTCCAGTCAAACCTTTTTGAGTTCCTTCTTTGCTTTTTGATTAGGAAAGTAAAAAAAATTAAGGAGGCCTTGCCTTTTGTGTGTATGTAGGAGCTGAAACGACCAGACTTGGTGACCTGGGATAAACAAAACATAATCACCCAAGGAGGGAAGATCATCCGAGCCAGAGCACAGATAATAGAGAGACAAGATGGTCGAGGAACTCCAGTGGTGGGAAATAACAGATTTTAGCAATCACAGATGTTGAAAATCATAACAAAATAATATTGTGAGTAATTTGCATTGTTGATGTTTTTTTGTGTTTCAGCTGATGATGAAAAAGGGAATAGAAGGCAAATCAAACATGTCAAGAGGTACGTTCATACAGTGAATTCTGTGTAGTAATGGACAATGGTTACGATATAGGTTTCACCATAAATACTAAAGGATGGTCCTTGTGCAAAGATGTGATGATGTACTTCACATTTTGAGGTGGATATTAAGGATCATTCATCAATTGTACTTTTTTTCTCATTTTTGTTAAGAATGCCTTTAATGTATTTAGTCACGTGGCATGTACTGAGTAGACATTATACAATTAAACTAGACATGCATATCAGTACCAGTGTATCTGGAGCAAGCTATTATAAATGTATGTATCTGATTTAATGACCTCATCTTACTAATAATTATTAGTACTAACTAATAATGGTAGTTTCTTCCATAAGCTCACACATGACGACAAATGATTTCATGTAGTCCCACAAACTGCATAATTCAGTGTTTGGGAGCATTTAATACTGTCCAGGGAATCTAATGTGACCTACGGCATTCACCTACTTAAAAACTGCTCATATGAGCTGTATTTGAAATTTTTGTCAACAAATGATGAAATAACCTCTGTAAATCAGAAAGAATACTTGAGGGCCAAATATCACCTGCAGTTGAACAGTTTACGAGTCACAGCACGTAGGAAGAGGTTGAGGGCCTTTGCAGCTTTAAAGGCACTATTAACAGAAAATATGCACATTAGTCTATACTGAGTACTATTTTAAGTAACTAAAATATGTTTACTCTTGTTTCATAGTTAGCCCCAGGCAGAGGCAAAATAGGGACCGAAATATCTCTCAGAGTTTTGCCAAACAAAATGTGACATCAAACCTACCAAAACTCATGGACTTCCAGGATGAGTTCTCTCAACGAGGGAGCTATCCCCAAGGGCGACAAAATGTACCCCCATTCCATTCAGAAGACCCTTACATGTTGAACCGAGCCAGACCAATGCACCAGCGGAAGGAATTTCTCAGCCATGACCGTTTAGGAGATGAGCTGCAGAGGGCAGATCACAGGGAAAGTGATATGCGCAGACAAGAGTATATGGAACCTGATTATCCTAGGGACTATGAAGAGGAATATGTTGAAGATCCACAAAGAAGAGCCATGCTTGAGCCTGGTGGCACTCAAGGACACACAAGGTATGATTCAAGAGCGGAGAATCCCCGTGGCCAGGCTCAGCATGAAGAGTATTACCCTGAAGAGGCTCCTCCGTACAGGAAGCCCTACCCAGAAAGAGATCTGCTGAAGGAGTTCTACTCTGAGGAGGTTAGGCAAGTGCAAGGGCAAGTCCGTTCTGCTGAGCATCAGCCTTCACAGCAGCCTTCACAGCCGTCATATCCAGAAGGTAATAACCAACGTTGGTCTCTGGACAGGGAATCTGGTAGACATGACCGTATGGATAGAGCAGTTAGGTCAGGCAGGGGGTCGAGTGAACCAGAGGCCAAGAGGAGGAGCTTCCCTGCGCATATGAGTGACAGTTCTCGTGACCATTTATTTAGTGTAATTAGAGATTATGGCCACAAAATGAGAGAACCGTATCAAGAGGAGGCAGATGCTAACCCTGGGCCAAGTAGACCAGGACCCTCCAACTCCCAGAGACAAGTGGAAGTTAGCAGGCCCATGCCTGACATCCCAGAGCCATTCCGGCGCTTCCTGAAGCGGGCCGCTGATGACGAAGGACATGGTAAAAGAAAAAGAAAGAGTCGCTTCTCTGATGCCACTGCAGAGGAGATGGAAACGACAAAGGAGATGTGAGTGAAGATGTACCTTTTTTAAATGTAGGGATATCTTTTTTTTACTTTTGATACTTAAAACATGTTTTAAATGACATTTTTCTGGATGTGTTTGATTTCTTCTGAAAAGGTTCAGTGATGAGTATGGACCTCCGAATCAAAAGTTTGGCAGCCACCCAAGACCAGTTGGTACACTGAGGACAATGAGACCTGAAATCCATAGAATACAAAATCCTGACATTTACTCAAAATCACAGGTAATTAATTGTACAATTAATTAGTCAATTAACAAGTAACCTGCAAATATTTTTCATTACGTGCTTTATATTTTACAGTGATGCCAAACCTGTTTGTGTTTTTTAGAGCCCACATCATACAGAAAGCTACCAAAGAGGTGGCTCTGAGTCAGCGGCTGTCTTTGACATGCTGGTGAGATCATGAATCCTTAATTGTAACACACATAGCAGTGATGTACTATAAGTTAGATAGATAGATAGATAGATATACTTTATTGATTCCCAAGCTGGGAAATTACAGTATATTACCATTCATTTAAGGGGGGATCCTAACTATGTCTTTTTCACCCATCACTTTTCTCTATTAGAAAAACGTTGAAATTGAGAATGCACAAGAGGCTGACTTCCTAAAGAACAAACTGTGTGACCTGCTGAAAGAATTCAAGGCCAAAAAATCTGAGAAAAATGGGGTATGTGCAGCCCTTTGCAGGGAAACATGTAGTGTAATTCTCTGAAAAGCAGTAGAAATTAATTACAGATGCCTGTTTTTTGTTGTAGCAAAACAGCCATGGCCGAGCAGTCATCTCCAAAGACTACAACAACTTAAACCCGGATCCAGAGCTGTCTACCAGATACCAGTATGAGACAACACGCAGAGAAGATTTAGACCTTAGACGACCAGAAGAGCCCTACTTTCAAGAAGATCACAGAGAAAGAGGCTGGGAGCAGCATGAGCATATACCTGATAAGCAGCTGCAAGAATACCACCATATTGTACAGGGGGAACCCAGACACACAAACTCAAACAGAAGCCGTTATGAGGGTAAAATGTGAAATGTATATTTATATGAAGAATTGATTTTTAAAAAAACACTGCATAGCAGATATTGAGTTAGTTCATACTCACTGTCATTTTAAGTTTTTTTTTCTATTGTTTTTCTTTCAGAGGTTTTTGGGCGACCTCCTACTCATCCAGATGAGCCAGCTCGTTATCCAGAAAGGTTTCCAGAACCCATGCGCTCTCGTGACAACCAACATGCTGCTGAGGAGTCTTTGGACTCCCACTCATCTGCACCTCCCCTCCTCATGGAACGAGGACCCTGGATGGACAGGGGCTCTCGTCCCCGGTACTCCAACCTGGACAAAATCACCTCCACACTGCTGGAACTTGTGGGAAGGAAATAATTGACAGATTTTCCGGATATTTTATGAAATACTTGGATAGAAATATAGGTTGACGTTAAACTGCATTCTTGATTTTTTATTTGTTTTCGACATTTGTGAATAATTTTGGTTCTTAAAAAAAAGTTTGAAGTCTGCCTGTTTACTCAAACATTAAAACGTGTTTACTGCAGCCGTCATTTCTTCAATTCTTCATATCACTGTCATCACCAGCAGTAAAAATGCCAATAGTTGTATTGTTTTTTGCAGTAATAGACCTTAACTGTGTGGCACATTTATTTAACTTAAATGTAATTGAACAGATCCTAGTTGATTATAGAGTTTCCTGCATTTGTTAATAATGGGGACCAATGTTGAAGTCAAACCTAAACATAACATTTTGGCTCTAAATCTGTCACGTCAGTTTAACCTGTTGTTGCTAATTAGCAGCAACATCAGTCATTGTTTATAGCAGTGCTATGCAGTGCATATGGGTGTGTATGTTGCTCAACTGGCTCACACTAACTGCCACATTAAAATTTGAGTCACTGTGGTTTCTACCAGTTCACTAATGCTTCACTGTAATAATACTGGGGGGATACAATATATTACATATCCCATTTTAATTTAACGTTAGTGAATTCAATGACAACCGGTGGAGAGACGCCTGTGCCCGGGGAACGTAACTGCGACGTCATCGCGTATAAGCGCTGAACTGTTTCCGGTTCGAGCAGCAGCCATCTTGTTTCCCCTTGCTAGCTAAATAAAATAAATAATACGCTGAGCCGGACTTCTCTTCGAACCCGTAAAACAAAGTGAGTAAGAAATTAAAATTCGTGTTTATCTAGAATGTTTACAAGAATGGAGCCCATGTTGGGTGGAAGAAGCGGCAATTACTTCGCTTCTTTTCATTTGCTGTTCTTGACCAATAGACGATTGTTTTGGAAGATGAACATAGGCGCCATTTCCCTCCCCGCTCTCTGAGGCGCTTATTGGTGGCCCGCTGAAGGGATCACGGGCGGTCAGGAAACTGATGTTTTGTGTCCACCATGTTGGCTCCTCTGTAACTGATTGTCAGACGGACTGGCTATTTCTAACCGACCCCGAATGGCGTCAGTTGCAGAACGAGCTTAGCCCTAAAAACCTTGATTGGTGGAATCTAGTCCGAGGTTTGATTGGTCTGAAGGACAGATCCAAACGTTGTCTTTATTGGTTAGATTGCTTCTTCCTAGCTTTGGAAAGCTTTGCAAACTTTCATTTGATGGCAGGACACGTTGTCCAGTAGTAATTAAAATTACACACTCCGTGGATGCCCACCTGTGTTGCACTACAGTTCACCAGTGTGCATCTCCAACAAGCTAACGTTAATTTCACTAACGTTAGCACGAAGTGACAGTGGTCACCGTAACGTTAACCAGTAGTGCTAACTCTGTGTTAGTCCTCCGTGTGTAGCAGCCGATATGCCGCAGTTCGAAGTACATTGCATTTTAATACTAACTGTATTTAGGGCAACCAAAGGTTTACTGATGATCACAATCTTCCGTATGCGTGACTGTGATGGGGCAGTAGTGTCTGTCTCCAGCTAGCCGCTTTGTTCGTCTGAACTGGTTTATAATGCATACTGTAGCGACCTAGTTAAAGTCAAACATCGCATTAAAGACTAACGCCTCAGAGCACAAAGTTGCCCTTACACTCGGTTTGGGTTAAATGCATTGTAACATCGATATGCTGTTATTATGTGTGTCTTTGTTTTCGGACTCAGGTCAATATAAGCAACACTGCTGTTCTTATTGAAACTTAATGTATATAACATATGATGCTTAAATAATTTTAGTTTAAAAAATCAGACACAATATAAGAACAGAATAAAATCACCTAACTTGACGCTGCACTTTTTGGATTAGCTAGATTTTGTCATCACTGATTCGAAAATACTTGTAATATATTCCTTTTTATATTATTGATCCATATAACCACAAGGCTGCCATATCCCAAGTGAACATAAGAATGTCCAAGGTGCCTCAGCATGTCCTATTCAGTATTAGAATTGGAGACAAATAGTGTGTACAGCTTCCAGCATTTCCTATAGCTGAGTGTGCTTTATTTATCTATTAGAGGTATAATGATGTTCTGTTCTCATTTCACTGGTCACTGTGCATGTTTACTCTAGCTGCTACATTATATTTAAAATGACTGAATGAGGGTCAGTCATACCTTAGGGAGCTTAATATGTGCAACCAGTGTGCAAATCAGCCAGCTAACCCCGAAGTCATGCAGGTGTGCATGTGTTTTTGTATGTTTGTGGGTGAATGCATGGCTTGGCCTGGCTGCCCTGCGGGTGCTGCGTGTTTATAAAACCCATAGTCTGGCTGGTGTATGTTTATCTCTAAACAGCATCACTGAGAGCAAACATGCCCCTGCTATGGGTGGCACAGTTCATGGGAAGGACTCATTTGTACGGTGACCTTGCCAGGTGTCATTACTGAGGCATTTTGGGTAACCAGAATACAGCTACACTGAGCATGGCTCTGGCATGGCAGCCACGCTGGAGAGATTAATCTTTGTGCAGCTCCACTCTAATCATTAACAGGATGGCTGTAGTACCTGCTCTTGTCCCCATGCTCCACACAAAAATAGAAAAGGGAACATTTAGCTTTGTTTCTCTTGAGTCTCTATCTTGTTCATTCGCCCTCTCTCCACTTGTTCCACCCCTCCCATCCTGTAACAACTCTCCTCTCTGTCCTTCTCCATCCTTCCGGTTCCCCTCCCCCACTAGATTTTTCATTGATGGGGCAGGTTTTCTCTCTTTCTCTCTCAGTTAAGCTTGTTGTGTTCCCCACTACAGTCGGGATTTGCAGTAATATGCAGCATAAAGCTTCACGTCATACCACCATCCTTTGCACAAGTGATTGCTTAAAGGCTTCTCTGGCCTGAATGTCTTTACAGTTGCACCTTCAGTTTCTGTCACTTCTAGACACTTAATTATCTTGTTTTTCTGTGTCCTATTAAGTTTGCATGGTATGGAATTATCGATATAGTTGGTGGTGCATGAGTTATGCACATGAGCGACAGTGACCTGCTTTGGTGTTCTAAAGTAAAGGTTACTGTGTAGAAAGTATGCACATTGAGCCAGTGGTAACAAGAAGGGCATTGTATGACATTGCTGACGTGGTTTTTGTGATGACGTTTTTATGGTGGAAGCTGCTGTGAGCGTACTTTTTTGGGGTCAAGACAACAATGTCTTTGTTTACACACTTTCTCCCATATCTCTCAAGTCTTGTTTATCCACAAATAGCGAGAGAATCAAATGCACTCTTTCCGTACCCCCCCCTCCTCCGTGGCTTCTCACCAGTCAGCTGATTTTTTCCTCACCTTGTTCTGAAGATCTGCAATGATCTGTTGTGCAGTAATTCGTTTGTGTGTAAATTTGATCGACACCATAATTTGGGGCTCATTGGATTGATGTTGTGGTTAGGCCAAGTTGCATAACTAAATGTTCCCATGAGTCATATGTTGAATTAAGTTAAACTAATTAATATTCCAAGTGAGAAATGAGTGACTGTTTTTTTTCCTCTGCTAGCATAATATTAACAGTACAATGAATCTCATTATAACAAGTAGGCTGGTTAGAGGCTGGATGTTTGTGGTGTGTACCTGTGACTGTGAGCAATGAGAAAGCAAGGACAAAATGTGTGTGTGTATGTGGATGTGCATGTATACCTGTGCACACGTATGAGACAGCGAGTCTGCCTAGTATGCTTTTGTACTTTAAATCATGTGGATGCAACATGCGGCATCCATTCTGGCACTTGCCTCAGCCAGTGAGGGCCAGCGTGGCTGCCTGCATCACTGTGCTGTCAGCCTGTAGCGGCAGAGAGGAGGCGGGGCAGAGGGAGACATTTAGTTTGACATTGTAAATAAGCAGAGAGCAGTTGTCAGAGAGCAGCCCGTGGAACCATTCTCATCCGTCCAGCAGCAGAAGAGGCAGGGGACCGCCTGAGGACAAACAATGCCGAGGCAAGCCACCAATAGCGCGCCCTCGCACACTCCCTGAAGAGCTTTCCACAACTTTATTTGCTCTTTTTCACCTATTCTCCTCTCTACTCTCTCTTCCTCTTTTCTTTTCCCTGACCCCTATCCTGCAGCTCAAGGTAACTTAGAGCAGGAAGTTGGCTGTCGGTAAAAGGGGGTTGGGCGGAGGAAAGGGGAGGAGCGGGGGTTGTGTCAGAGCTGATTGGTGTGTGCACCATCCAGTTGCATAGCAGGACCTTGTCTTCTCATTGGCTGCAAGTGTCAGAGTGAGGTGGGAGTCGGGTGTGAGGCGGGGTTTGAGTATCATGTAGCATGCTAGATTGATTACTCTTGAATGTTAAAGGGGAAGGAGGCTAGAGATTTTTGTCTGTGAGTCGGGAGTGCCGCTGTACTGTTTGCCTGCTGTTGCCTGCCGCTGCTGCTGGCTTTCTGTTCCCCCTTGCCGGGCCAGGGGTCAGCTCAAAGACAAACGCATGGGTCACTGGCGAGAGAGGGGGGAGAGGGGGGAGAGAGTGAAAAAAGACAGAGAAAGGGAGAAGGTCAGTGAGTTGAGGAGACTTGGTCAGAAGAGAAACAGGAAAGACGGGGCAGTATGTTTAGGCAGGCAGGAGGACGTCGGGGGCTGCTGAAGGAGACGGGGCAATGTGTAGAGGGAGAGTGGATACAGAGAAGGGGGAGGGGTAGAGGAAGGGGGGCTTGCTCTTCTCTGTGTGTCCAGGCTGAGAGCCTTTTTAAAGCTGTCCAGTGGAGCCAGAGTGCCTTTTGTCTGTTGATACGATCAGGGGGACTGTAGGAAGTGAAGGAGCTTGAGAGAGTTTTTCTGTCAGCCTCTGTGTCTCTTCTTCCTGCCGCCGTCGCTGCTCTCAAGGAGACTTGGACAGGGCTATCTGTTTCCCTCTATTCTCCTCTGCTCAAACAGGGCAGACCGTTCACCATGAAGGGCACAGGGGTAAGTCTGACCACTGGAAACACACACACAGAAAGAAGAGAAAACCTGTCAAGTTTGTTAGGCTTTGAGTTTCGGAATAAATTGTTCATCTCTGTTCACTTTCTGACGTCTCTCCATCACGTTCTGCAGTGATGAGACGATGTCTGTCCTTTACAGCTGTCCTCAGTCCCCCCTCCCTCTCCTGTCCTGTAGTACTCCCCTTGGAGGATTGGAGTTGTGTGTGCGTGCACCTCATCCATTTCCTTCAGTTATCACTTCAGTACACGTTGATGCCTTATTTTACAGAACAGGCGGTGGTTTTATAAAAATCTGCAAATGTTGTTAATGCTTCTTTTTTTTTTTTGCAAAGTAACAACGCAGAGTGAAGTGTGTTTGTCTTTGGCTGTCACTTGTTGTGTTTTTTGACTCTGAAACGCCATGCACACAGACTTCAACACTTGCATGGCTGCCAGACTCTGTGCTCAGATGCACTTCACTGTCTTGGCGGTGTTGATATCCTGGGGGCCCGTGGCCGCAGTGGCTCCCGGAGCTTGCCCGGACCCCTGCTTTTTCCCCGGACGTCCTTGTTTACACGCTTGTGCCAGACAGTGACGCAGAGCTGAGAGGCAAAGATGGCATCCGTGTTGAAAGGAGATTTGCTGTAAACGGAGGACTCTGAGAGGATATCTCTCAGTGTTGTTGTCACTGTTGGTGTCAGGGGTCCCCAGGGGTGGAGGTGCAGCTGGTTGCAGTAACCTCAGGACCCCCCCAGGCCCCTACCCCGGCAGTGCCAGACACCCAGATGGGACAGACTGTCAGCCTGTCAGCTTCAGGGGCAGAGGAGGCTAATAGTTTGATCTGATCTCTTCTGATGGAATCTTTGGAGGGCGCCTCTTCTCTCACTCTCCTCTGACTCCTTTTCTCTCCCCCTCCCTTGCTCCCTAATTGAAAGTTTCCATTGGTGCCTTTGACAAAACCAAGTCCCGTTGGGGAAAGAGGGAGACAGAGAGTGCGGGAGATTGAGAGAGGGAGACTAAAAATAACTCTTAAGTTGAAGCCCTCGCTGCCAAATCCCAGGGTTGGCTGCTGTCTGCATGCGATTTGAATATCATTTGTGCCCCGGACTATACTGTTGGCACACCAGGGGGAGAAAAAAGTAAAGAAAGGCGCTAAACACTTAGACGTAGCTTTCCGCTTATCACTAAGGTGACCACTGCTGCCGAATGTTCACTCTTTTGCCCTTGCCCCCCCCCCCTCGTGTTTTTACATGTGTAAACTGTCACTAAAGCCAGTGTGGGCTGCCAGGGGGTGTCAGTTATGTTCCTGCATGTAATATGCAGGTAGCTTTAGCCCTGCCTACACTGACGCCAGAGACTGGGCCTAGCATTGGATGAAGGTCACAGGAATGTGAGATTGGCTCCTGCAGTCTCTCTGTCAGCAAAGAGAAGGAAATATGTAGAGGGAGATGAGAGGACACAGCAGAAGCGGAACTCAAAGGGGGATATGAAACATCACTAATATGTACAGTATCAGATGTTTTTATTAAGCTTCTTAGAAAGAACACAGCTTGAACCACTGGGGTCACTTAAGTGCTGCAGTGAAAGTTGAAAAACCTGTCCTTTTCTATCCTCCCCCTCTCCCTCCCCTTCTCTCTTTCATCTCTCTCTCTCTCTCTCTCTCTCTCTCTCTCTCTCTCTCTCTCTGTCCCCCCTCTCTCTCTCCTTCCTCTCTCTCTCTCTC
>OMLP01011549.1:21867-36558 GCA_900302685.1 Spondyliosoma cantharus | reverse complement strand
AGCGCAGCCTCAGTTTGGAGAAGCAGAGCGTCTCTCCAGCCCAGATGCTCAGCTTTGTACTGCAGTGAACGGAGTCCAGATGAAAAGCGAATTTTAACCACCTAAAACAAGGCCCACCTAAAAAAATCTATATCAGTACAAGTGAACGTTGTATAGAGAAAATTCACACCGCTTTACATCGCCGTCAGACCGCCCTTTCTTTTGGCGCTACATTTTCTCAACCATAGAACCTCCGTATCCCTACGCATCAACGCAACAGGTTATCTGCGAGTGGCGAGAGGTTTCCACACGCAACTCTGTTTACTTTCAATAAAAACGAAACTTAACAATTTCAGACACAGACAAAGACCGTATAACCTCCCTATCCCTACGCATTAGCGCAACTGCGTAAGGATACGGAGGTTCTACGGTTGAGAAAATGTAGTGCCAAAAGAAAGGGCGGTCTGACGGCGATGTAAAGCGGTGTGAATTTTCTCTAAACAGCATACGCTTGAACTGATATAGATTTTTTTTAGGTGGGCCTTGTTTTAGGTGGTTAAAATTCGCTTTTCATCTGGACTCCGTTAACTGCAGTACAAAGCTGAGCGTCTGGGCTGGAGCGGCTCTCTACTTCTCCAAACTGAGGCTGCGCTGATCGGCAATTATGGTAGGGACCCAAAACTATCACTTTAATAACTAAAGATGGAGTCTAACAAGTGCGTGAAAGTATGAATGTGTGCAAGGACAAGGTACCGTTATTGGACTTGGTGCTGCCAAGTATCATGGCGGGGACCCCGGCAGCAGACGACAGCACCCAGATGATCACATTGATGATCTTGGCCTTGATGGGTGTGCGGAAATCCAAGGCCTTGATGGGGTGGCACACGGCCACGTAGCGGTCAACACTCATCATGGTCAGTGTGAAGATGCTGGTGAACATGTTGTAGTAATCGATGGAGATGAAGACTTTGCACGCCACCTCGCCGAACGGCCAGGAGCTGAGGAGGTAGTCGGTGCTCTGGAAGGGCATGGTGGTGGTGACCAGAGCGTCGGCCACGGCCAGGTTGAAGATGTAGATGTTGGTGGCTGTTTTCATCTTGGTGTATCTATCGCAGGGTGGAGGAATGAAGGAAACATGAAGAGGTTGAACGCTTTGATGTTATTTGTTTCCCTTTTTGTTGTTTAAATTATTTAAAGGTCCAGTGGTCTAGTGGTGCAGTTACAGATTGCAACCAACTGAACACTGCTCGTCTCACACTCCCCTACGATGGCTAAAAACATGAAAGGCCCTCTAAGATGGGTATTTAGTTTGTCTGTTGTGGGCTACTGTAGAAACATGGGAGTACAACATGGATTCTGTGGAAGAGGACCTCCATCCTCTGTAGGTATAAAAGGCTCATTCTAAGGTAATGAAAACACAGCAGATCTAACTGTCAGGCGTTTATTCATTAATGTAAACTTAACTATCAATACTATACATAATTTCTGTCACTAAAACGTCCTTAAACCCAACACACTGGACCTTTAAATGGAAATTTGACATCAAAAATACATATTTTCCCTCCTAAATGTAGTGCTATTTATCCATCTAGTTGGGGTGTCAGTTGCCAAATTTTGGAAACATAGGTTGTAGGGATGTCTGCTTTCTGTCTCATAAAATGGAACTTGATGGTACTCAAAGTGCCAAAAAAACACTTTAAAAAACTCAACAACAATGTCTCTTTCTAGAAATCATAACCTGATAAGTCACCGCGGAGAGGGAAATGAAAGCCAACTCCTATTGTGGCCAAACTGTGTAATTACATCATCATGTGACGCACTGGGGCCCAAAAATACTTTTTTTCCCAGAGCAAACAGTGGCTACATTTTTTTTTCTTTTTAGCGTCACAACCCCCGCAATATTAATTTAAGCCATTCAGTCCAATAAAATTTGGAAAGTCTAGAAAAGCCTCAAGATGCTAAACCAGAAGTTGGTCCCTAGTCTCTCATGAGCACGCTCTATGGGCCCCACAATACGGAAGATTTGGGTATTTTTATAGCCAGGAAAGTAGAGCAATTTTGGCTTCATCCGCCACTGAGCAGCGTCCTTCGTGACGAGAGGCTAGCTAACTAGCTAAGCTAGCTAACGTTACAGCTCAGGAGGACTCATTAGTGTTTACATGTTTACATTTCGGCCAAAGAGTTGAAGCAGTAATAGAATTGGCGGGCGTAGTTCGGTAGAAAATAATTCCTAGCTGAGCTGTAACGCTAGCTAGCTTAGTTAGACTAGTTAGCTAGCCTCTCGGTAGAGTCTGAAAATAGTTCCTGTATGAAACTGCTCACATCCAGATGATATTTCTGAAAAGAAAAATGCTAATGAGTTTTTCAAATGTGATTTCTTTTAGTGCTTTGAACACCACAAGGTGAGCACCATCTTGTTGTCTTATAATCCAAAACTCGACAATTTACACCAAAACAGTCTAGATGGATGAACAACACTACAGGCTGGATGAAAATATCAATTTGTGATGTTTTGAGGTGAACTGTCCCTTAAAAAAAACAAAAAAAAAAAACAAGGAGTCAGGTTAATTGAATCACTTTCAGAGATAAGGGTTGTAGTTACAAGGGAGAACAGCTCTTTCCCTGAGCAAACAGATTATAAACAGATCGACATCAGCAGCCAAATTACTGAATACACACACAAAGGAAAAATGCTTCCTGCCATCTCTTGTTAAATTCAAGGCTTTAATCACATCCCAAATGAGAAACAGAAAGATTTTTGTATGAGGCTTTAATCAGAACCTCACATGAAATGGAACAGATGAGCCAAGAGGGGAAAATGTTGACATTGCAATCACTGCAAACCATGTCACAGTATGTAACGCTGTGCCCTCTCAACAGCTCAGGGTGCTGGATTCAGGGCTGATGAAACACCTCTAAACATGCACCATGCAAAAACTCCAAGGAAACGTACACGCAAAACACACTTAATGAAACACTCACATGTTCTACTTTACCCTGGATCATTTCCATGTATGACTCCAGAATGAATAAGCATTTGTATTTCTTATTATTCACGAGAGCACATGCGGCACACTATGGATAATCTGACACAATCGGCTCACCTGATGATGACATACATCACCAAACAGTTGCCCGCCAAGCCCACCACAAACACCACGGAGTACACGGCGACTATGATGGGGATGATGGGCGACATGGGCTCGGGCTCTGCGTCCCAGGTGCCGTTGGGCGTGTAGTTGAAGACGTCCGACAAGCCGGGTTGCCAGGTGAAGTTCGGGATGCACTCCTCCGGCTGTCCCGAGGGACACTTGTCCTCCTTGTAGATGTGCACCACACCGCTCTCCATGGTGCTGACCCCGCCGACCGCGCGTAAAACTGACCACTCAACAGAGAGAGAGAGAGAGAGAGAGAGAGCGATAGAGAGAGAGAGGACACAGCTGGATTTTCCCGATGAACTGCCACAAAAAAAAAAAAACAACAAAAAAAAATCACGGAGAGCAGACGTGTCCGTCAGCTCAGTGACAACAGGAGCGCAACAGCCCCGCAGCTCAAGGACACCGTTAACAGACGAGCATAAAAACACCGCCTTACCTGTTTTTCTTTTACCTCCGCAGCACTCTGCACACCCCCACCAACACAAAAAAGTTCGTCCACTCGCAACAGAGAATGATGAGGGCGAGTTTATCAGAGGAAATCTTCAGATGTGGGAAAATACGGCACAAGCACAAAAACAAAACCAAAAAAAAGGTTTTCTGGGGAAAGTTGTGGACGAGCAGAGAATCCGCTGCCTGTGCCACCGCTGCGTACCGGTGCGCACTGGAAGCCCGCACTGCTCATCCAGTGACATCAGAGGCTGGACACGTATGACAAGGCTCTCACACAGTATGCATCTCAGTCAGCTGAAAGTACAGTGACTGATGCATGCATGCGGTTGTTTCTAGGTAGATGCACCACTGGTGACCCTGTGACCACGGGAACACCTCTGTAAAAACCTTATTTTTTTTTTATTATGAGCTCACAAATGACCTGCAGGACAAGTATTCTAGGGATTATTAAATCACCTGCAGTTTATTTTACTCATTCCTCGTTTAGTCGACAAAATCAGAATAAATTCCTAGAGCCTGGAGTGACATCTTCAAGTTGTTTCTTTTGTTCAACTGACAGTGGACAACAGGGATGAGAAGATATAAGATTATTTTAAATAAAAACAGTGAACCTCCTCACAGGAATTCTTTTTAAATGATTCATTTACTCACCGGGACTGAAGGCTCAAATATCCCCAACACAAAAAGCTAAACAACATGAAGAGATGCACGTGATTCCCAAACCAATCCTTTACTTTACACGATTCATGAATACCTTGATTAGTTAAAGAAACGTTATGTAGAAATGGGCATTTTGTGTGATTTCTCTCCCACCCACAGTTTTCTGAGCGTAGCACCACCAACAGATCCCGGGCGTGTAACAGTTAGTCAGACCTAATGTAGGCACTAACTCCAAACGAGACTCATTACGGGTTTTCCGTCGATTAGCCCCTTCAGCTGGGGGTTTTCTTTTGTTTTATTAGTTTTTGTTTACCTTAACTGAACCCCTTGAAACCCAAGACCCCTCCATGCACCTACAGCCATTTTATTTAATTGGGGACTCGAAGGTTGCCGGTTCAAGTTCCACTCGGACCAAAAAAAAATAATGGTGTGGACTGGCAGTTGGAGAATGCCGGTTCACATCCTGGGCATTGCCAAGGTGCCCTTGAGCAAAGCACCGACCCCTAACACTGCTCGTTGGGCGCCGTGGCATGTGTGGCAGTGTATATTATATATATATATGTACTGTATATTACAAAGGAAAGGTGACTGCCGTGTTGGAGATCCTGGGGAAGAGGCATTTCCTTTAAATAAATATATTTTTGTCTATATTTCATGTGGGTTGGGGCTGGTTTGTAAGCATTTTACTGCCACTACGACCACATTTCTATGGTGTTTGATTTGTATTTCTAAAGGTGCTGTTTGTAGAAAAGTCTATTTTTGAGTCTCATTCCCAACTCTTCAGAAACTGGGAACTTTGGGATGGCGGACGACCAAAGCATCAGTTTTTAGTGAGCTGGGGATGAGACCCAAAAATCAACTTTTCTTACACATAGAAATGTGCTGTGTAAATAAAACTGACTTGACTTGACTAAAAACATATCTGTGATGCAATAAACTGTTTGTTTCCCAACAAAATGCAGCCCGACATGAAGCGATTCCAGCATGATTTGGTGCCGTTTGAGTAGTTGTAAGCGTATTTTGATGATTATATGAGTAAAATTGCAAATTGCAAAAATGTTGGGCAGGATCATCAGGACATTAAATGTCCATTTACTGTCATAAATGACAAAGAAAATCATCAAATCCTCAGATTTAAGAAGCTGGAACCAGCAAATGTCTGACTTTTTTTTATCAAATCAGCGTGTCGTTAAGTTTCTTTTGCTCAACTAATTGATTAATTGACCAACCATGTACGAATCAGTGCTGCTGTAGGATGTTTGTCCTGTCAGAAGTTGAAGAGGTGTAAAGTAAAGACACTTAGCAGCAGCCTTCGGTACGTCCCAATAGCTCGGCATCATAAGCAATGAGGAGAACAACGTGGGCAGGAATGAGCACTATCACATGACCTCCCTGCTCCGTTTTGGTCAGCGTTCGGAGAGAAGCTGTTTACATCTCTCCTTCCAGCTCCCTTGGACCGTTTTCTCACGTGCAATTTTCTTCCAACATTCGTCCTCAGCAGCACTAAATGCGGCGGCACAGAGAGCTCCAAATGAAGAGAAAATTGAGCTCTAAATAAAGACAACACCCCATGTCGACTTAAACCACAGGCTATTCCTCCCTAACCAGCCTCTGTGGTTCTTACCTCCCAGCAGATACACGACAGATTTCTAGGAGCAGTAATTAAGTGGGAGCTGTTTTCTTTCCCTCCTTTCACGCGCTAACACTCGTTGCTTGGAGACCCATCATGGCCAGGTGTTGCTTGAGTGACAAAGCCTTTTTGTAGGTGTGATGCTATTGTTAAAGGGCTGTACCAGGCCAGACTTTTGTTTGTCAGTACAAATATTTGATTCGACTTCGGTGAGGTCCTGCTTCGACCTTGAGCTGGCCCGTAATAATTCACATCTTTCCTCTTTCGCGAGAGCGTGGAGGAAAAAACACAGTGACAGTGTTTACCCCCGACCCTAATAACACAGCAGCTGCAAAGGTCTGTTTGCACACAGATACAATCTGCTGCTCTTCCTCTGGCACTTGAAACAGGTCGTTTTATTTGAGTTCCAGAGGAGGAGAGGAAACGCTTGTTATGTGACCTCGAGCAAATGAGGCCGTGAATACGTTTTGCATTTTACCGCCCTTTGCATAATCACCTCTGAGGTGCTGGCTGTTCATTAAGAAGCGCTTCGATTAATGGTTTCGTGATGAAGTTCGAGCCTGATCGTTTCACATTTGAAGGGAAAATGAGTTACCGTGGGACAAACCTCTGCTTTGTTTTGAGTTTTCTTGAAGGATCGCACAATGAGACGGGCTATTTGGGGTGAAGAGTGCTTCACCAGATGATTACAGTCTCATTTTGGTGTGTTTCATTTATTGTTGCCCTCCACATGTATTATTCGGTTCCTGTAAACTCCCTGAACATTCATTGCCGTGTGCTGCATCGACAAGAGAAGGGCCCGCCTAAATTTCCGAGCAGCTCTTCCAGATAAAATAAGCTCTCTCCGACAGGAGCAGAATGTGGATTTCACAGACAGGAACACTTCCCCTTCTTCATTTGATGCCACCAGTATATATTATTGATCAAACTTCAAAATATCTGCCAACCTTCCTACGCTCGACCAGACCTGTTACACAAGGGAAACGAACCGGCACAATTTACACTTCATCCAAGCCTACAGGTCATCCCCTTGTTTGAGAAATGCACTAGAACAGAAGAACGTCCATGTTCAACAAAAAGAAAGAATTAGCTGCAGAAAACTGGGCACGACACCGACAGTGAATCAAGGAATGAAACAAGGACACATTAACAGATTTGTATGGTGCCAGCCAGTTGAGACCGCTGCAAAGCAAAAGACCACTGCTCTGGGCGGAGTGTGAAACCATTGGATATTTTATTTTGTGGCGAGCCATTGAGACGAACCGGGAACAAAAACAGATATTTTCCAGTTGTTTTTGTGGCTCCCAAAACATCAGGGCCATGCAGAGACCTTCAGAGGGGCCGGTGCTCAATGTTAAAAAGGGGGCACGTGGACCTGGAGATGAATTGGTCGGAAGGATATTCATATAACTGACAACTCATTTGACAATGGATCTTTTTGTTTCAGTCAAACATTTGTCGGCTCCAGCGTAATTTCTTTTTGTTTGGATCCTGTCTCTTTTCAAGGCATCTCTGCACGATGAATGAAATGTCGTGATAAATTCAAAGAAATTAAGATAGTCTGTAATAATAAACAATAAAAGATGCACATAGTTAAAGCTGTGGAAGTTGCAAATTGATCTACAGAAGATCTGAAGTTTTTCTAGCCTCAGCTTCATCTTTTCCTGACCCTCACCAGAACATCACCACAGTTTTGTCACGCATGAAATAGAAAATTGAACCTTTAGAAAAGTAACAACATGAAAAAAATAACGTCTCAACATATCCACTGTTTCCGTGACTTACATTGCCCTCTTTTGTTCTGACGACTGGGTTGCCTATGGTTACCCCCTTAAAGATAGGACTGATCGCAGTGTAGTGTCATTGTCAAGACTTAATCTGGTACACAGTAGTTTATTTATTTCAAAGAGGTATTTCTCTCAAAGGTTTGGAGCAAAATGCGCCATATTCAGGTCCAATCTGGTCCTCTCTGTTCTCCGCACAGGATTCAGTTATCTGTTCCTAATGATGAGATGTGATTTTTTTTAGTTAGTCTAAGATTGCACTCATTAAGATCCTTATGCAATCACTGCGGAGCTCACAATGTCTCATTTGTCCAAAGATTTATATTCATCACGGCGCTTTGTGAGAAATCTCCAGAGAGGGTGGGAGCAGACAAAAAGAGGGGTTAAATGGCCTATGTCCGTCACCTTCCAGTAAACATCTTTTACAGTAACAAAAGGCTTGTTTTCAAGCTGTACGAGAACACATTTGTGAGGGTTTTTGAAAGGTTTTTTTTTTAGTCTAAATCTATCCTCTCAGGTAAAGCCCCTAGAAGATTACAATCTTGGGCTTTTTCTCAGAGCTGATGTCAAACAACCAAAATCCTGCATTGTCCAGTCACCATGTGCCACTTCTTGTGCAGTAATGATCTATTCAGCCATAAATGTTTGCACGTGGAGACCACAGCGTGAAACGCCACAAACACACGAGCGCCATAATTGAACCCTTCATGTCTGTGGGTCTCGCGTGTGAGAGCGGCTTTGTATGCAGACGCCGTTCCACCCGCACCCACAGATCATCACCTTCATCCACAGGTAACCAGATGGTGTGGCCACTTCAGGAGTGTCGGTGTCTGCTCTGGATGAAAATGACTTGGTTTGTGAAAATGTGACCTGTGAATATGTGTTCTGTTTTCACTTTGGGTGGGGAAAAAAATTCAGCTGTAGTTTGGCTCTGCCCTTGTTTTTCTGCACCAAGGACAACAATTTGGACCATTTTTCTTTAGTCAATGCTTGTTTTTTTTAGACAAGCAGTCGCAGTGTTACAGCACCCAGCGACATGGGCATTTTGTTCATATCTGGCAGTCATTGAAAGAGCGGACAGCGTGCAAATATTCATTCAGATGCTGACAAGCAGTACAAACCTAGAATTACAGGATGTGACTTGTGATAATGATGATCTGATGGCTCGAACGTTCACCATTATCTTGCAGATTTCAGAAACAATATTTCAGATCTGAACAGCACCTTTGTTCCCTTCCTTCTTTTAAGTGTGCGGGAACCCTTTTGTTAATTATATATGTGAGAGAATACTGCACGTGTTGGCATATGTCATCTGACGGTTGCTATGGTGCTCATTGAGACACATGGAGACACATATGATTCAATGACAATGACTCTTTCATTAATTAGTTAAAGTGAAACTCTCGCCAAAATGCAACCTAGGCTTTATTTGTGAATGTATAGGAGTCAAACCTTCGTGTAAAAGCATAATTACAACGAAAGAGGTACTTTTAAGATTTACCGTAGTTTTGTTTTTGGGCAAGCTCATTTTCAATGGAGTGCAGGGGCACACTAGCATCAAAATCACTATTTTCAAGTTGATAAAGGAGCCTCATATAAGAAACAATACTACAATCAAAAGCCGGAAAAGTCACGTGACATCTCGCGTGGATAGTTGTTGCCGGAAGCCAGTATGCTACCGGTGACCTGAGTGACACAGACACAGC
This sequence comes from Spondyliosoma cantharus, assembly GCA_900302685.1. Taxonomy (NCBI): domain Eukaryota; kingdom Metazoa; phylum Chordata; class Actinopteri; order Spariformes; family Sparidae; genus Spondyliosoma; species Spondyliosoma cantharus. The sequence continues at coordinate 27,191 of OMLP01011549.1, read as the reverse complement.
ACAAGAGCGAAGAAGACCGAGAGGAGACACATAAGTTGTCACAGCGTAAATGAAGATGGTCTGTGTTTGTGCTTTTCCCAGATGTGGGAATAAGATGAGAAACTTTTCACAGACTGCCGTTCCGGTGCAGTATTGATAACCTTAGGCTTTAGACCAGTGGTTGCAAAAGTTTGAGGAAAAATATCATTTTTTCTGTCAGTCTTACGAGTGTATACATTTTGTTATATAGACATTCAGTTATATGCATTTTTAATTGGGAAATGGACAACTTTTCAACATTCCCCTCCTGGTGTTTTCCCGTGGTATTGTTGGTGCCACAGCATTAGCAACATGGGTACTGTTAGCAGCCTGGTAACAGTCCAAAGAAGGAAGCAACTAAAAATCCCAGTTTGCCTTTTCATAGCACTGAGATTGGGACTTCTTTCAGTCAGAGTAAAATACACCAGTTTTAATATGATCTTGTAGAAATTTAAACGATTTTGAGTCGTCTCGGGTCCTGGTCTTAAGGGGGAGCACATATCATCAGGGGCACAAACTTTGACACAACACCGGAGCTCTCCATTGAGTGAATGCCTGCCGTAGACTTGTTTTGCTCGTTTTCTACCACTCCTCCTTTTTGGACCTTCTTAGCTTCCTTCATCAGCGGGGTGCCTTTTCCACAGTTCTTCCAGTTCTTCCAACGTTACCTGGGGATGGCGACCAGGGAAAACCATGCCTCTTCTTGTTTTGGTCTGGGGGAAAAAAATGTAGCCCATTATCAGACCACAAAGCAAAGTGAAAGCAAGACCTATAAGGAACCAGTCTATGCATGAATGGTATCACTTTTCTACAGCCATTACACTGTGCAATCAATATTTACTGAAGTGAAAGGAAGTTAAAGCAAAACGGTTGTTTATTGCCACTTTGAGTATGGTGGCTGTCATCCATGTCAGGCTAATTATCTTTTCCTGCTGGGTATGGGTTTACCAGCTGTTGTAAAGAAATGGGTAGCCATTATCACAATAAAGACCCTCAGCCGACCTCGGCTACTTGCTACAGTAACCAGCTAGTTTGTTCGATGTGTAAATAGCTACTCCATTCAGGCAAACGCTCCCTTAAGATATGAGCAAACATGCAAGTTCACACATAGCCAAGGTGAAAACCAGTTAGACACCAGCGTCAGCTTGACTGAGGCCTGAGGGCTCATCTTCGAAGTTTGGTATATAGGTTCAACCTCACTGTGTTTTTTTCAGGGGAGACAGAGGAATTTATTGATCAGATTGAGTTATTTGGGTCTCTCTGCCTGTGGCGTCTTGGTTGTATTTGGAAAAAGAGGTTATTTATCAGCCTTTTCAAGATTATCGGTCGAAAATTGAAAATGTTTGCTGTCAGAATATTCTGCATGTCGTTTTTGCAATTTGCAACTAATTAGCAGGATTAAAGGTATATTCAATGTTTGTTGCGACATTTTTTGAGAATTGTGTCACACTAGGGCTTTGTTGCTTTGTGTCGATTTCGACCTGAGGACTAACTTGTTGAGGTTGATAACCAGAAGTGGTGTTTAGGAAGAGAAATTAACCATGCAAACCCAAAGCGGTGACAGTAGTCTTCCCAAAAAGTTTGCACAACGTGCATCGTTGGATCCTATAGTGCTAAAAATCCATTTTAATGTAATCAGTTGTTGTGAGAATTAGTCAAAGGAATTTCTCAGCATTTGGTTTGTGTGTCAGTTTCTCACACTGTTGGCGTGCCTGTGGGTTAGGCAGCTGTTGATATGAAACTGACGTGGTGACACTTCCTGTCACAGTGGCATACTTGCAGCCACATTACACAGCTGATAATTGACCCGCTAGACTAGCATGTAATCAGAGCCGTGGAGGAAAATGAAAGGAATGGTTTGGGAGTGGTGGAGCAGAAGTGATGGGAGACGGACGTAAGGTTACAGAGAGAGTGGTTGCCACACAGAAGCTCCCATAGTTGAGACAGATTGTTGTTCAGCTAAGATCTGGAAGAGGGGAAGAAAGATGAGGGGAAGTGGGAGGGAGATACGAGCAGATAATCAAAAAAAATGGCTGAGCGGTCATTGAGGGGAAAGGTATGGATGTTTAAATTGAGAAAGCTGGAGAGTCAGCACAGGGACAGAGCGATATAGCTCCATATAATCAAACGCCGGCCTGAGAGAATGAGATGAGAGCAGCAGTTGGTAGTTGGATACGGAGAAAAGTTCAAATGAAACTTGAGACTTGGTCGAAGTATTGAGGAGTGAGAGGTTGTACGTATTTTTATGAGGTGAAAGAGTACATTGTGAGTGAAGCTACAGAAAAAATACATTTTTACTAGTTCTCAGCTTTTTTTTTTTTTTTTTCATTCTGAAGCGATGGTCCATTTGCCAAGAGCAATGTAGACCTTGATAGCAGAGCTGTAAATAATGTCCAGTCAGCATCTGGCACAGATTGGCACATTACAAGATGAGGTTTGTGTGTAGAGATTAGAGCTAATACTCACAATCTAAAATCCAGTTTAACAAACATAAATTAGCGCTGCTGCTGAATCATTGGTCTGAAGGCAATGCTATCTCTTAGGTATCCTGGTTGTTCTGCCAAACAGTGCATTATAACTTAAAAAGACCTAGGCTGTAATGCAAATGTGCACTTGAATGTATTATTGAACAGCAGAGGTGGGTCTTTTTCTCTCACAAAAACATCCTGTTTTTTTTTTTTTTTAATCCACCACGTGATAAGTTATTCTAGTGCTGTTTCTCAGGCTTCACCAGTGGAGAATTGGTGTCACAGATCTTTGAAACCAAGAACCACAAACCATAGAGAGCAGAGACGAACCAAGGACTCGCTCACAAAACTTGAGTCACTGCAGTTTGTGAGCGTCTGTCTGCCCTCCAGTCCACAGGCCCTTCAGCTTGTTAGGAGGGGCCTTTTTTTATTGGCTCCACAAGGAGAGCTTTCAGTGCTACGGGTCAGGGGAAGGCTGTGTTTATTCACCCATTTAAACACAAACACACACACACACACACGCAGCCTTACACCGGCTTCCTCCTCTCTGTCTGATTCTCACACTGACTCCTCTGTATCCTTTTAATTTCGGGCTCTCTCTCAACCCTGCAGTTTCAGCTTTGTTGATGTTGTCACTGGCCCGTGTGTGTGTGTGTGTTTGTCGGTGTGTGACTGTGTGTAGAGTTGCTCCGCATTTACGTCACGCTGGATTTACTGGAACTTAAATGTGAAAACTCAGCTTAAAGATGTGTGTGGATATGAAATGTGGTGACAGGAACAGCAAGCATAGCCACCAATACATCTGCGTGCGTTTGCAGTACAAGGTGACGAAAATGACAACTATATGTTGAAGTGGCTCAGGATTTTCATCTTAGACGTGGACATGGAAACACCTTAAAAGCCCTGAAAACGCATTTTCTCAGGCAGTGTCTTACTATGATTAATGGGGTTTGACACAAACAATTTCTGCATTTCTTTTTAACGGTGCTTTCCTCAATGATTTGAGCTAGGGGAGTTTCTATTACAGAGTAAAACCAGATTTAAAGCCAAGTTGCAGGTGCACGTGTAGCCCAAAGGACCGCAACCAGAGCTTGAAAAGACCATGTTCAGATGTAGTGTTGCTTTTATGTGTTTGGAGATGTGGAGGAGGGAGGCAGACATCAGCAGCAGAGACAATAGATTTTGAAAGCAGATGGCCGGACACATGTCAGATTTTATGAACTTGTTGGGAGGCACAAACTGGACAAGCTGCACACCGTGTGGAAAATCTGCATTACAGTGATTCTGAACCGTGTTAGCCGGTTTCACCCTGAGCTAATATCTGCAACCATTAAGAATACAGTGAGCTCAGCTTATCAGCAAAGAAGTGAGGAGGTACTGACAACTTTCCCATCAAGTTCTGAGAGAGTTGTGTGCAGCTGAGTTTCAGAAAGTTCTCTGTTTTATAGCTGCTTTGTGAAAATGATATGTTTGTAGGTTAGAGATTGCACTGTAGACGGATTTAGTTTAACGTTCCTGTACTGAGGTAGGTTACGCGGACACTGGTATTGAAGAGATGCAGCTTTTTGTAATGTTGTAGTCCTTTATTGTAAAAAATAAAACAAGAGTTCAGAATTGTCTTCCTTCCTTAATTGATGGCAAAGCAGCCGTCTGCAGTACTATAAATAGATGAGTATACGTTGAGATGCGTCAAGAATTGATATACATTACAATTGTTGAAAGGTTAATTGTAATTGAAGGGTGATGCCAGTCAAAATTCACAACTCTAGTTGATGTGCATTGTTGGCAACATGACAGAAGAGGAGCTTGTGTCAACTCCTTCAGTGCAATATTGTGTTTTTTAATCTTGCAAATGGACTTTTTGAGGCTACTTCAAGTCCGGCTCAGTCTGCATAAAAAAAATAATTGCAGTTTAGATTATCGTCAGCATCATGATTGCAATTAGATATGTTGTGATATTATATTTTGACCTTGTGAAAACATGACAATGAATGCTGAATGCTTCAGATAAAAAAAAAAAAAAAAAAACTGTCCAGATTTGAAAGGCTTGGTTAAGAACAACATGATTTTAGAGTTTAAATTTTGGGTCCATTATTTGTTTTATTGCTTGACAGGAATATTTAATCCTCCATTGATTGTTAGACATTTATAAGCTTCTCTAATGAAGGGGACGCTTTTGGGTTTAAGACAAAATGAGCAATTGGCAGACTTTGGCTGTTGAAAATTAAGCCGTGCATTTGTCCTTGTTTTCTAACATTTTCTAGCTCAAGCAATACATTGATCAATAATGAAAAGAACCGTTAGTCTCCACGTTTACATGCACAGTAGTCAAGTGAAACAGCCCTCCATCTTCAGGTCAGTTGTGTTTATTCAGTTAATCCTCGTAAGAAAGCAGTGGAGCTGGAGCTTGTGCTTACTGTGTTTTAATGATGCTGTAATCCACTTTGTTCACTTTTAGTAATTTAATTACGAGCTTGTCTGTAAAACACAACCACTTGTAATGCCAAGTTGCTTTTTGTAACCTGTTTTTGAAGTCCCTCCGTCACACAGCGGGGCCACAACAACAACAGCCCGGGCTTTGTCCCGCTCGGTATTGTTTGAATGTAAACACGTCAGCTTTTCCTGTGGGTACCGCCGACCTCGCAGCACAGCAGCCCCGGCCGGGTACACAGTGAGCACGTGTTTGCCCGCGCGTGCATGTGCCGTCAGTGTGGCGTGTGAGTGTTACTGTGTGTGCTTGTGTAGCTACATTCCATGCATGACAGCAGGCGTGAACAGGCAGATGGACGTCAGCTCTGACCGGTTCAGTTTGTAGGGAATGCAGACGGAGGCTACAGG
>OMLP01011549.1:6404-21847 GCA_900302685.1 Spondyliosoma cantharus | reverse complement strand
CGGAGGCTACAGGTGGACTCACCTTGCATTGTTCAGTCAACCAGTGACGGGGTCACCTTGAAATTTTGAACACCAGTTGATCATTTGCTTTCCTCACAAAGAAATGAGATTAGACGCTGTGCAGATGGTTTCATTATCCCTTAATGGCGGCATTATTGCGGCGACCAGACTTCATAAGAGATCCGAGGTGTTTCTGAAATGGCCTAAAACGATAAAAACTGCAGCATGGGGACAAATTCTGAAGCATAAAGTTTTGAGGATGAGGGCAGTCTTCAAACCATACAGAACTGCATATTGAGCTCATCCCCATTACTTCACTTTGAAGGCACTCTCCCGGCATACTGTACTGTGTATATTTAAACGCGCACAGGTTGGTGCACTTATTTCAATTTGATTTAATTCAATTGAATTCAGTACAACGTAATGATCCACAAAGGCGATTTTGATTTTGAGCATGAGTAAAAGAAAACGCAAGTATGCACAGTTGGGCCATAACAAGTGAAAGAGCTGTTTGGGACTACTTGAGCTTAAAAAAACGAATTCTGAAAACTAATAAAAGTCATAATAAAAAGGTTAAAGATTAAATAAATGCATCAGGACAAAGGGTGTCATACCAAGAATCTGCCAGACTTGGTTCCTTACTTTTTTGGACCTTGTTCCCTGTATACCAACCTGTTGCCACAGTTCTCTTATTAAAGCAGTTTTAATGACCTTGCAAAACTGGTCTGGAATGTGTGTCAGAAAAGGAAAGCAGCAGACACTTCCAGCAGTGTCTTCGTCTGTCGCTGGTGCTCTACTGATTGTGCTTGACATACTTTTATTTCGAGGTTTGAATGTTTTCAAGTATTCTAACAGTTTATGAGTGGATAATATAGACTATAAACAACATTGGTGTATAAATGCCAAATGCACATATTTCTCCATGTATGCCAAAGCAGTTTTAACCTCCAGCACATTTACAACTCCATCTCTGTATCAGACATATGTTGGTTGTTAGCCATGAATAGTTTAACCCTGGTATACTATGGTGTCTTTGCAGTAAGCAGAGAAGGTTTAGTAGGCCGGCAACTGATGATTATTTTCCTCATTGATAAATCTGACGCTTATTGTCACAATTGAATGATTAAATGTCAAGGGATTGTGAAACGATTATTACCTAGAGACAAAATTGACATCTTCAAATACAGCTTGAAATTTTCTGAGGTTCTCCTTCAGAACACCCGATTCTGTCGCCAAAAAGACAACCAGACCCACTTTGTCATGAAAAATATCTGTTTTTGTTGCCTGGAAAGGTCCTCAGCTCTCCTTAAGGGTATTCGATGGTGTCAGCTCAGACTCGAATAACTCTAATAAACATTTAATGTGAACCTGATATGCCACATTTTGTACAAATATCAATATGGTACATGGACTTTGCCACATCAAAGTTTGAAAAATCTGTGGTTTGCAGAAAACAAAGACTAATCTGTTAATCTATAATCGCCGTAGCTCTAATCAACCAACATTTTGATTTGTACGGCAAAATTAACCTGTTCGTGGCCAAACTGTCTCAACAAGCCACCATAAAACAGGTTGCAAAAAAGCAAAGAAGCTGTTTCAGTGTGTTTCCAGTGTGGCTTCTTGCATTTTTGACCTTCAGGATTTTGAATACTTTTGTTTAACGCCACTGCTAAGCCATGCTCCCTATGTGGGGAGGCAGGCAGTATGCGGGTTTCACACATCCTGCCCTGTAAATCCCTCAGAGGCTGGTCTGTTGTCAACAGCAGCAGCATTCCTTACGGTAGCCAAGCAGTGCTGATACACGAGAGAACACATCCTGGAAAAAAGAACTCATGTGCTTTTCTTATTTTTAACTCGTCTTTGTTTTTACCCATTAAGATAAGAAATGTCAAGAACAGGGCCAAGGTCAGTGCACAAATCCTCTCTGGAGGTTTGAGCCATTGACAGTGAGTTATGCAGTCTGTCGAGATGAGTCAGGGCTTTGAACTAAAAGATTAAAAATGCCTCTGTGTGTTTGTCTGCGTGGCTGTTGTGCGTCATTTCCACTGCATGTGTGAGCGGCCGGTGAGTTGTTTGAGTGGTGAGAAGCTGTGGTAAACACTCACACAATGAGAAGTGATTTCGAGCTGATAAGGTGCTTTTGAGGCAGCTGTTTTCTGATTTTTCTCCATTTTGATTTCAATCAGTGCTTTTGAGTGTGGTGATTGGAAGTCTTCACTGGTTTGTGGTTAGCTTGACAAACGGTTATTAGACAGAGAGAGAAGCCTACCGTCCCTTGGGTCGCTGATGTTCCAAGAACGAGCAGCAACACATGTGTTTTGTAGCCCATATGTTCTGCGTTTGCGGCAGAGGATTTGTCAAGTCAGCTTTCGTATTTGTAATCCCGAAAATTGTGCAAATAGACAAAGTGGTTAAATCTCTTTAAACGGTCTTATTGCATGCTCAGATTTCTAGAAATGGAATCAGAAGATATCAGATTGAAAAGTTTCAGATTCAGCTTTTCTTTGTTACGACATCTTCAGCCCCACTAACCCCTGACTTGAGTCCAAAAAAATGCTTCTGTTAGTCATGAACCTTTTTGTTTTCTGGAGTTTTTTTTTTTGGAGCTCTGCCTTTCACGTATCGTTTTTTTATTGGATTTTTTGGAAGCCACGTTGTCGTTCTTGGCAGAGTGCACAGGTAGAAGGTTATACAAAAGAGGCACACCTGCTCCACAGCCCTCAAGACTTTTGTATATATTCTTTAACTTTTCCATCGTGGGACCATAGAAATGTAGTCTCACCGAGGGATTCCGGCTCAGTTACTGTTATTCTTGTATTCTTGTACGTAGCCGCACATCATCAGCAGCCATGACCTGTTTTTGACCTTTTATCCATAGCATCAAGTTATGAAGGAGGCACAAAACTTTTCCTCTGTGGGTGCCCAGAATGTTTGTTTCTACAAGCTGAAATAGCTTGGTGTGTAGGGGAGGATGAGCTCTTCCTCGCTCTACTTCTCCATGGTTCATCACTGCGCACAAACTTACATATTTGTATTTAATGCATGAGTGAGCTGTGAGAATAATTGAGACTTTCCCTTTAAACCCGGAAACCTATTTTCTCAATCAGCTTACGAGTGATGTGAACACGTTTCCTACAAAGTTGGAACAGTTCTGGTTATTTCAGATAAGATTGCTTGTGTTTTTGCATGAGTTCCGCTCACTCGTTTTAAGTAGTTTAGAATAAGAAAAAGAAGAAGAAGAAATGGCTGTAGCGGTAGGCTGAAGAGTAACTGGGGAAGGGCTCAGTCAGAAAAAGTTGATGGTACTCGCCTGCAACTGAAGATTATTTTCATTGTTGATGAATCTGTCAGTTACTTTCTTGATTAACAGTTTAATTGTTTGGTTTGTAAAATGTTAGAAAATGGTCCAAAATATTGATCAGTATTTCCTAAAGCCCAAGTTAATGTGCTACAAGTCTTCTTGTCCATAACACAGAGATATTTACTTTACTGTCATAGAGAAACCAGAAAATATTCACATTTAAAAAGCTGCAATCAGAGAATTTTGACTTACTTTTCCTAAAAACAATAACTCAAACCGACTAATTTAATAGTTGACAACTAGTTGATAGATCGCTATTGTATGATTGTTGGCATATTTTGCCAGACCAGTGTCTGTAAAAGCTGATGGAACCACCAAGCCCCGAGCAAGCGGGTTAGCAAGGGTTATTTTTTTGTATGAACTCTTACCAAATCTTATCATTCAGGGGCTATAAGACTCACAGTTTTCAATGGATTGTAGGCAACCAGATGACTAAACTGAAAAAAGTTTGCCTTGTTATTGAAGTAAAGGAGATACAGTCTAGTGGTAAATGGATCCCAGTAATCCGTGCTTGTTTCTGTGAAATCTCCGCCCACTTTGGCAGGGACCAACCAGTGGTCTGGAGTTTGTTTCCATTCCTAAATCTTATATCGTTTTCAGCAAACACAGAAAGCCTATCCAGTGTTTTTTAATCCATCACCAATGGATCAAAAAAAATCTAACTTCCTGCCCAGCCGAGCGACGATTTTCAATGCCTGTATCAACTGTCTCATCACATCCATTTGAAATTGAGCGGCTGCCAGCTGCTCTTATTGAGTTTGATTGAGTCTGGAGTGCTGACAGAAGCGGTGTTGTGGAGGCCCACAGATCCCACTGTGGAAACACTGAGTCACTGTCCACATCACAACAGAAACCGCCGGCCGCTGACTACGTCTGACCTCTGCTTTCTACTCAACTTTCTGCCTCAACACCTCTCATTTTTCTAAACAAAACCAGAATGCTAATATGTTAGCTGCAACTTTTCAGACTGTGTTTTAATGTATTGCTTTGGCTTACTTCAGATAATATGTTGTTTGTTGCAGTATTACTGAGACAACAATTGTCCATGTGCATGTTTGGCCTTATTTTGTGCCACTTTGTCGTTTCATGATCTCCTTTTTTGAAGTTGTATTTAGAGTTTATTATAGCGATTACCATACGTGGGTTTTCTCCAGGTTCTCCAGCTTCCTCACACAGTCAACAGATATACAGTTCAGGCTGATTGGCAACTCCAAGTTTCCCATAGGTGTAAATGTGAGCGTGAATGGTCATGAGCATGTGTTAGCCCCTGATTGTCTGGGAACCTGTCCAGTATGTATCCAGCCTTTGACCCAATAGCCACGTTTTCATCCACACAATTTTATGTCCACTTTGTGTTGCATTCAAAAGATTGATTTAAATGGAAAAATTAGACTTAATCTCTTCATATTCCCAAAATAAGTTTTTGCTCTTGTGTAAGGTTCTTTTTGCCTTCACCACAAATAAATAAATAAAATTGTGTTTAACTTACTTTATGCTACTTTTTGTTGTTCTGATGTATTGGCTTTTTCTGTACTGTCTGCAAGTGCTGCTCCGCTGAAGAGACATAAAAAACGTCAGATTAAAACATTCTCTTCATTGCTCCACACAGGTCTGATGTTTGATTTAACTTTCCACACACTGATAATTAAAACAACCAGAAAATCATTCTACCAAGACGTAACAAGCTACCATGATTTAAAATAGCCCAGGTCAAAGCCCAACGGTGAAAAACAATTTGGAGCAAATGGTGGAAATTTGACATTTCCGGCTGGAGAATCGACGCCTACTGCTTCTCTAGATGAACTCCTCATACTTGCATAACGGTAGTGGGTTGAAACGAGCAATAATTTGCACTCTTTCTTTTGCTGACTTTCTCAAAATTTGGTAAAAATGTTTGATACGTTTGGATAGAAACCTGGCTGTAGTCAGCAGGGATTGACCCCAGCCGCCTCTAAAAGTAGCTAATGTATGGATCCTTGGACACAGTTAAGTAAAGGGTAGGAAAAATTCAAAATTAGTGCAAAAAAAAAAAAAAGAAATCAGAACAACTGCTGATGTTGTTTAACCATACTTGTGCTGACAAGCGGCTTTATGTTATGTACATCATGAATAAATTAGAAACATCTCATCTTTCTCTATTTTGATCGACTTTCCTGAATTTCCTCTTAGCTCAACACATGACTCAGACAGACATGTGCTGCAGCTGCCCTGCTGTTGTTTTAATAGTCAAAAACAGAGATACCAATCTATTGCAGGTGGAGCTAACTGCTGTATCTGCAGATAAGGGATGAGATCACAGGTGTTTTATTAAGTGAAAACAACACACTTACTACAAGGGCTTGCACTGACAACATTCCTGTCTGACAGATCAGCGCCAAGCCAGTTTACCTTCCTCTTCTCAGACCTTTAACAAGAATGAAGCCGGGCTGGAAATTACAGATGCAAAGCAGTCAGGTGTTACTTGGCACGCACTTGACAAGTATCGGCATCAGCTTTACAATTCAAGCTGATTTAATGTATAGAAATATGTGCTGGTCTCATTGGGTCAGAGATGATTTGGATACTTTTAGTGACCTCTGCTCATATTTGCATGCTACAGGAATATACATGGATGCATATACACATAAGTATCTAATCACAGTATTTGCAAGTTTGTGCAGTACCTGATTTCCAGCAAAGGCACATGAAGCCTTTTCAGTGGTATGCACCTGGAGGCTACTAGTGTGATTGAGCAACATATGGTTAAGCAGAGTGGGAGAACATGAAATAGTTTGTGGGCGTAGGTGTACTTTAGTTGCCTGAGGCAAGTGGTCCGATTTACAGAGACGTGTGAGCAGTGTGAGCCGTCCAAAAAGCACAGCGTGATATAACCTGCATGAAAACACAATGACACTTGTCATTTGTGCAACAGCACAGGAAAGCTAGTGGGAATGCAGTTGGGGCATGCTATTTTACTCAATGGCTTGCATGACAAGTCATCCGATTTACTCAATTGCTGCCTTACTCAATTTATGAATCACTCATTTGCTTACTTACTAGTTCATTCAATCATTCATTCAATCGTTCATTCAACCCTCTGCATGCTTTATTACTCATTCTCCCCACTTGTGTGCCGAAAATCATTCACCTCTTCGCTTACTTTGCCGCTCTTCTTCACGCTCTCACGTCTTTCACTTCCAGAATGCACTCTCACTCATTTGCACGCTCGCTGTCATTCTCCGGATCCCCGCTTGTCTTGTTCATGCAACTCCTTTGCTGACAAGATTGTAAAGAATGCCGAGGGCTCACCTCTGGAATGCTGGGAATGTGACAGCTGGATTCCCCGAACTTCCCGCCAGCCTCAGCAGCGAGATTGTTTTGAACAATGAATCCAAACTCGGTGGCCCATTCATGACAAAGAAGAGCTGCCTACCCGAGTACTGTATCTTTATATGGCTGTTGGCCAAAGATACTGTATATTTAACCTTTTATAGGATTGGAAAAAAGTTGCTCAGGAATGTTGTATTTTACAGCTGTGTATTTAGAGGTCACTGTGTTCGGCAGTGGACAGTTGAAAGTGTGTGTGTATGTGTGGGCCTGAATTTGAGAGACATTCAAAAAAGACTGCCTTAGAGGCAGAGGAACGTTGAGAAAGGAATGTGGTCAGAAGTTGAAATGCCGCCTTAAGAAAGAGCTGTATTTAATGAAAAAACAGCTTATCTCATTTTATGGCTGGGGCATTGCATACACAAATGACTTCACTCTACAGTTTGAGAATTATTTTTTCATTTATGTTCTCATTTGTATGTCACTGTTAGATGACCTAGTCTTCAATATGTACCCTTTACTTCAATCACTACGTCTGTATGTGCACAGCAATGTGACAAGCTAAATACAACATTAAAGGATGAAGGCAGATTTTGGACCCTTTTTTTTTTTTTTTAGGTTTTTCACTATAAGCAGTAAACTGTAAAATCATTGTTGTAAAGAAATATGACTCAAGTCAGATAGTCTCAAGTAAGTCCCAAGTCATTTTGTTTTGGACTTGCTATGTTTATTTAATTGGTCAATAATATCTTGACTTGGCTTACATAAGGACTTGACTTTGTTTCAAAAAGTGTGGCAATTGAATTTGTTTATTGACATTCAGTGAAATAGATATAATCAAACAAAAACTTAAATTCTTCTCAATACATTTTTTTCCCCTCCCCATCACTTTAAAAGAGTTAAATACTGATGGCTGACTCGGCTCCGTCCACATCTCTGTTATTGTATAACAAATTCTGTGATTATGTTGTAATCATTAACTTACCTAGACCCAACAAATCATTTTTAAAATGACTAGGTATAGTAACAAGAAAATTCAATGACACTGTTCTTTGTGCCCGCAAGAAACAAAGCATTGTCATTGGGTGAAAGATCAACATTAAGTCCACACAGAAAGCAGCACGACTACCAATACATTTTGTAAACTTTTATAGCTGCTACGTATAGCCGATTCATTGACTTGTTGCTGAAAGTGAATTGAATTGTCTCACGTGATTTATAAAGTGAAAATTATCTGGTTATGGACTTCTGGTCAGACTAAAGATGATGATGATGATGAAGAAGATGTAACCTCCAGCTTTGAGAACACGTGATGGCAATTTTTCACCTTTTTGAAATCATTCTTGGTTGCAGCTCCCTAAACATATTTGAGAAAATCAAGTAAAATGGCCAACAATATATAAACAGTTGCTCAGGATGTTGTATTAGCAACACATAAGCTTCTGGTAACTAGTATGATGGCTGTGCTTTAATTGCAGTTCATTGCAAAAATGAAATTAGACAAATCACAAATCAACAATCACAGCTGTAATACAAGAGTACCTACAAATGTGGCAAGTAATTCTTGATGAACATTTACTATGATCAAATAAAAATAGTATGCATTTTGTTTTGTGATAGTGAAGTGATATGGTGTTCTTGGCTGAGGTTTTGTCCTTCAGGTTGAATGACTGTGCGTGCTGCTCTTATCTGCACCAAACGGGCCTACCCTTTGACACAGTCGGCATTTATCACACAACTCCTTCACATCGAATCCGAGCCGCTCGTTCCATTCTTATCACACAGTTGCACAGTTCCGAACCATAACCGACACATTTATGTAATCCCAGTGTTTGCACATGTGCATCCACAGGGCGCTAGGGGCAAAAGAATGGGCTACACATCATCTATTTCCTTCAACTCTCAAGTTTTAGAAGTACTCAAAGCCAAGTATTAATTCATTTAAGCCTTTTTAAACAATTAATGCACCTCCTCAAAGTGCTTCCCCCTGATGCCATGACAACCAGACCAGAGGTCATGACCTAGGAAGTGACTGTCGGAGGCCCACCTAAGTACCCCGTCATTGATACGGATCAGATCAGCCTTGATCGTGTGAGTGACATTGTGTTTAGGAGGAGGATGAGTGGGGTTGTGATTCATGAGTGGAGGCCAATTGACTCAGCAACTGTGAGCAGTTAAGTAGGCATGTCAGAGGAATGGATGGATTGATCCCTTTCCATATGGAAACATCTTCCACAGACGCTTCCTTTGAGACGGTTAAAGTGAGGTTAGGTTTTAGTGGTGTTGGTGATCACTTCCTGTATTTGCCATTAACAAACAATGCGATGACTATGCATGATTCATACGTTAATGTACTTTTGTACTTTCTCCTTTTCTTTTGTCTTGTTCTGATGCTGGTTGCACCATGGTTAGATTTAAACCCTATCAAATTTTAGTTTTTTTGCCTCTACCCCTCTTTAGAGTGCACCCTTCTCCCTCAGAACATAGTTACAAGGGATAATGGTTGAAATCTCCCCCTGTGAGATGGGGAAAACCCTTCAAGACCCTTATATGTCATCAGTTGTCGTTGGTGGCCTGGACTCCATTAGCCTTTCGTATTGGTTTTCAAGGCAGGAACTATATTTGTCCAAGTGCTGTGAACGTTTCAAGTACCAAGAGTTGAGTGAGTGAGAGAAGTGTGTTTTTCGCCAGCCTATGCTGCCTAATCTGCAGTTAGTGAGCCCAGTCAAATAGTCTTCCGCCCGGCCAGTCCACTGTTAACTACAGTGTTAATTACACTGAGTTACAGAGATAAGAAGCCCTTCACTGACTGGGATTTGTGTGCGTCTGGTGTATGTGTGTATCAGTGAAAGGTCACTGGAGGTTTGCTTGCGTAACTTAGGCGATAGCATGGTGTGCTGGCTTCTGAGGTTGTGATTCGGCGTCACGGGCCGCAGTATTTTCCATGCAAATGTATTCAAAGTATATGCGAAGGTAGGCAAGTGTCCACGCACAGGGTTGGCTTGTCTTTGGGTGGGCAACCAGAACAGCTGGATTCGGATGAGAGTGGCTTAACATGTTTTTCTATTTGTTTTTATGACTTTGTACAGAATCTCTCTACAGTATGTGCACTGTCACTTTTTCCTGTGTATGGAAATTAGGCTTCACCATCAACATCTGCCCTGAGTGTACAGTTTCTAGGCTATGGCTTAACTGCTTACAATCTGCAATAAATCCCTCATCAGTGCCCCCAGCCCCCAACATAAATAGTGGCTTTTAGGTCCTTACGGGAAACCTTTTAAAGGGAGATTGTTGTTTTTTTTTCATCTGACCAAGAAAAACGAAGCATACACATGAGTCCCATTTCTTTAGTGTCAGTAGTGGTTAAATTTCGCTGATGTTTGTACTGCTCTCACCAGAGAAACCATGCACTCCCGGTTCACCTGGTTCCTACATGACCCTGGGGGTCTTCAGAAACATCTGAGACCAAACCAAATAAAAACATATTCAATTCTTCAGGTCCCACATGTAAGGCACTTGTTGATTTTTGCCTTTGCGGTCTCATAGCGTGTCCTGTGCAAACTCTAAGATAGTTTGAAAGCACGGGGATACGCTGCTCAGTTCTGTTTTGGATTTACGGAGCTGTAGCCAGAGTGTGAGAAGCAGTGCAGAGCTGCCTGTCTGAACAGATTGGGCAAAGAGATCAGCTATCTGTTCCATATCTTGGCTATCTGACAAAGCCCGCCTGTGGCTACAAGGCCATGCAGACGACAGCTATGCGTAGGCCAAGTGGGTGCGTGCTTCAGCTGCTTTAATATGACTCTTGTGGAGAAGCGGAGCTGCAGTGTTCATTTACATGCTTCTTCATGTTTGTGTTTGCACATTTCTGCTCGTGTGCCTGCCTAAACTTAGCAGCCCACCCTCAAACTTTGCACGTCAGCTGAGATCCGTCTGGCTGCAGTAACTGAGTTCAGTCTCTGACATCCGCTGCTGCGAACAGAAATAAACCTCTCCGACGGCTGTGTCCTCCGCTGCCGAGTCCGGCAGAGATGGTGAGGGGTAATGGGCGAGAGGCATGAAAGACAAATGAGTTTAAAACCGCAGGTGATGAAAAGCTCAGTAGCTTTAAGTGTTGAGCTCTCTAAACTTACAGCTGGAATAATTAAGATTAACTGTGGAATAATGTTAACGGAGGAGAAAATGAGAGCACGTGTACTCTCGTCAAGCAAAGGGAAGTGATAAAGGACTGAGCGCAAAATTAGTTGGTAATGAGAGGGAGTGCACAACAAATTATTTTTAAAAGGTTTTAAGAGATGTCTTTGAAATCTGAGAAACCCAGCCGCTAGTTTGGGCAAAAAGTGGAGTATAATTAGTCAGATGAGACATTACTTCAAAGCACATCTTGTAGCATTTAAAACAAAAAAAACATTTTTGACGTTAATAGGCAGCCCTAAAAATAAAAATCTAATTTCCCTGTGTGTCAAAGGCCGATCCTGAGGCTGATATTGATCATGGGCTGCATTTTTTTTCGAGTACTAATTCTGATTTTTCATTATTGAAATGGATTTAATAATAGCTTTTTAGCTCCTGCAATGCAGCCTTAAGCCAAAAACTATAACTTTAGAAAGGTTTAATTGTAGAGTTGCAACTGATGAGTCATACCATACCAGCTCACCCAGAACTTTTCCCAGTTCATGTCATGGATTTTCTTGAAAAACATCATGTTAAAACTCCTAATACATTTAAGGGTCCTTGTAAAATCCTACAGCTGTACTCCAAATACTATTTAGTCAAAGATTTTTAAAGTTTGGCCCTCACAGCTAAATCTGGGTCATTGTTGTGTATGAAGCCTCACCAACTGCTCATTTTTCACTGGATTGAGTTGAAATGTGTCCAAGAAGCCCTAAGGACACTTGGCAACCTGTGTGTATTTAAATCACTTTTGCAGACCCTTTACAGGAATCACTAATTTTCCCAAAAATCATACCTCCACTAGTTTTCACTTTGTTGCAACCGCAGTTTGACTCGCATCTGAACACACATCTAGAAGCTATTTGGTCATGCATTAAAAAAAAAAACAGTGCCACAGGTCTTGAGAAGTATTGCTTCAGAGCTGAAAAATCACATTTTTAACAAAGTTTGATTGCATATTTTTTATGTAAAAGTGTTGATATTCATTGCATATATGTAAAATTCAAGGATGTTATAATATTCCATTTATAATTCTTGAAAAAAATGCTAATTCTTCCTACTTTTCACTGACTGCAGACAAAAAAACAAAACTTCCTGTGCATACTTCATTCATTTCAGCGTTAAACTGCAGCTAACATTACATAAAGGCTCAGATTTTCCATTTTCTGTGTGTGGCAGTGTTTTTGTGCATATGTGTGTGGCTGTTTGGTTTGGCTGGCGAGGACAGGGCAGCTGGTGCGGTGCTTTCTGGGCCAGACTCCCTCCTTACCCTCTCTTCTAGTAGGAGTAAAGAAGGAGCATATGCTCCCAATACAAAGTCAGAAATTATAGTATAGCACTCGCAAAGTGACACTCTGAACTTTTTTTGCACAAAGTGGTAGAAATTTGCCATGCTGCGCTGTTGGCTGAGTTCCCAGGAAGGAAGTAGTGATTCATCAAGTGTGTGCACCCTCTATTCATCTTCTCTTTAGCTGTGTTATTTTCTTCAACTCCACATGTTTTGCTGGTGTTTTTTTTTACAAACATACACTGTAAATGTTTGAGTCAGTAGAGTCAAGTTCTCTTTCTGGTCATGAATGACGCCTCCCCCTGCTCTCCCTCCCTCCTTCCCTCTGTTTCCATAACCCGCTCCACCACCAGCACCACGACTGTCGTCACAGGGCTTTTTATGAACCCAACTCCTTTAGTTTTCAGCGCCGAAGCGCTCAGGATCCAGGACTTGCACTGTATTTGTTTTCATTGTTTTTCTTGCTGAGCACACATTGGCGAGCGTCCTTCCGTGTTTTGCTGAACAATCAGATTCATGTGTGTTTCATTCTGCAGATCACATTGTGGTGAAAGCTTGAAAAAAAGGTCTTTGAAGATTTTCGCACGAGCTGGTTTCAAGTCCCTCTCTTCGACCTGGGTTTGTTCCTGAAAATGATTTCTTTGAGTGGAGAAGAGGCTGAGCTGTGAGCAAAAAGAGGGGATTTAAGAAGATTTAAGTGCTGCAAGTGTACTTGAAACCTCACACTGATGCTGCAGCGATAAGGCCTTCTGCGCAGTGGAGCAGGGGATTGTCAGTGAGCTTCTGTGTTGTATGGATAATGATCCTGTCTGGGGTTGTGATACCAGGGGATCATGGCTGACCTTGTGGGTTTAAACCATTAAGGCTTTAGGAATATTAACGTTATATCGTGCTTGATGTTGAGCTTTGAGCCTTTAAATGTCTGGTAAGGAGATTGTGCAGCCATGAGTAATGACCATGGGTTCATTTCTCTCAGCCTCTGCAGTTTTTAATTCCAACATGATGTTTTATCAAGAGCAAATGTGTAGCTTTCTCTGATAGCTTACAAACAAGAGCCATTAGTCATGATCTCCACAATATAGTAAACGTTACGGGCGTCTCTCTAGGCATCTCATGATTTGTTGCAGATTCTGTGGGCTACAATTCGATTATGAAACGGTGGTCGATGCATCTCCATGCAAAAGCTGTAAAATCTATACATGACTTATTTTTTCTCACTGCTACTTTTAGATCATAGTGTATTTGTGACAATCCACTGATAAAATAAAAAAAAAAACAGATGAATTTACTTCCGTTATCTTTTCACACGTTCAGCCGTCCTCACTAAGACTCAGCAAGTAGCCTGTAGCTAAGAACGTACGCAGGACGCCCATATTTTGGTTTGTCTTACACAATTGTCCCAGGCGATTATGATGTCAGGAACTGGACTTATAATTTCTGATTATTGACTTTTCTGCATGGATACATAATCTTAATCCTAACAAAGAGACAATGGCACTGAATCTAAGAAGTAATTTTTTTCTGTTCCACACCCATAGAAAAAATAACCAGAAAACTATTTTATTGCATTAATTAACAAATGCCTCTTATCAGCACACTTACTGATATGGATTTCATTTCTCAAAACATTGAGATTACAATGATTTTTATTTCCTCTTTACAGTTGTTATTATTATCAGCCATAGGTTTTAATCGTTGTTTTCAGTCATTGTTGTTGGAATCATTGTTCGTTGTGGTTGCTTGTCTGTTTTTATGCCTGTATTAACGTGTTGCATTGTGTGTTTTATTCCTTAAAAGCCAGGGACAACAACTGCAAATGAGGCATGGCTAGATGTCCTATGCATTGCATTCTGTATATTGTATTTAGATGTAAATGAGGATAAGAAGAAAGTGTCCAAAATCAAATCAAGTCATTGATTCATTGAAGAAAACCTTGGTGATGTTGAGTGACACATTTTGTTGCTGCTCAATATCTATTAATATCCAACTTTAACTCTCTAGTCTTTGTCAGTAGTATCATCATGGTATCTCACGCTTTCTGAAATTCAGCAGAGTAGAGCAGTTCAGCTGCTTGTCACAACTTTCCTTTAAATCACTGGCAAAGATGGCTGCTTCAGCTCTTTCGCCGCCTCCATCTCACTTCATTGACCCACAGGCTCACTTAGGTTTATGGTACGGTTGCTGAATTCTCATTCAACCTCTGACAACCTGACATTTGCATTCCCTGTGTCTATTACTGAAAGTGAAACGGAGCATCTCCATCTACTACAGTGGCTTTAGTTAATGTGGACCTTGTCAAATATATTTCAACCTATACAAGCTAAATAGCTGTGATACAAGGCTATACATCTTTTACTTCATCCTAGTTGAAGCACCAATTTCACATGAAGCGAAATGCTTTACTTTATCTGTCTACTGAATTTACAGTATGTCTTATGTGAGGAAGATATAACTGTATTTTGAGTATGTAATCACCTGTGGATGTGGGTGTGGGGTTTAGAATTTTGTCCTCACATTCTGGCAAACTGTCTTTTTTTTATTCAATGTTTTCCCTCATCCAAATCGTAAGAGATCTCTTAAAGACTGGTTGAAGTATTAAAATATATGCGTTCTTATTAAGGCTTTTTGCATTTAATTTTTAGTGAATAATCTAATCACAGTGGTGTAATGATGGTGTCTGTACCAAAAAGCTTTCAAGACACCTGGAGAATTTCTTTTGTAGGCTGAAGCATCTCTGTAGCACCACAATGCTTAATTTTTAATAGTATGTTGTGAAAGTTTTTGCTTTTATCAAGAGATTGCAGCTCCTGCGATGTAGTTATTTCACTTCTGTTCTGAATATACTGTGTGCACTAAAGCAGATTTGTCCCTTGCATTGAGCCCTGTTATGCTATATCCCAGCACAATGTTGACACAGACGATGGTGGAGTCAGTAGTCTATGTAATGTAAATGTTAAAGGCTGGTTATGCAGGCAGGATGTTAGCCGAGCTGTTTGTTCTGCCGGCTTGAATGGACTTGTTGTATCATCTGTCCACAATATCCTCTCTGTGTCGCTGACAGACTCGGCAGGCATACTGTACATTCTGGCGGAGGCGGTTGTGGGCCGAGGGGTGACTGAACTCTCTACAAAGGCTACAAAGGATTCAGGTTCTGCCTGAAAAGTATTTCTTTTAACAAAGATTCAGTGGAAGAATTTCTAACTCTGCAACAGGTTTGGAGTGTTTTTCTTGCCAGCACAAGGTCGTGACCCACTATATATGGCTTGTGCGTTCAAACCAGCAAATTAAAGCGACCACAAATTCACATCCAGGCTTTTC